>WNGS01009568.1:17619-28783 GCA_020271785.1 Procambarus virginalis
TCTGTCGGCTACACCCAGGAGAGCAGTATTCTCCAGTGACGGTTGATCTATGTGTGGGAGGAGCCAGGCTTACGCTTCTGACTTAAAGAGACCGGTGTCCCAGCAACTACATACCGGCAACGGATTCCAGTGTCTCAACAGGAGAAGCTGAACGAGAGCACACACGACGGCCGTTAGGAGAGCGATGGACATCCGCCTGCACCGACAGGTGGCGGGGAGAGTCAAAGATGGAGGAAAAGAAAGGGAAGGAGGATCGGAGGGAGACGAGGAAGAAGACACAGGAGACACGACAGACCGGGTAGAAAGAAGGGGAACCCCAGACAGAGGACCAGGAGGGGGACCTTCGGGACAGAACGCAAAGGAACAGAGGAGGGGGCAGTGGGCGTATCAGGGTCCAAGGCCCGGAAACGGTTGTGAGTCTGAGGAAGAAGGAAGGACGAGGAGAGGAAGAGCGCAACACGCGAGCATAAGAGACATTAGCATAAGGCGGGAGCCGGCGAACCTGGCGCCTCGCCTCAGGAAAAGTTAAACGCTCCCGGTGCTTCAAGTTGAGGACGGCTGCCTCAAGCTTGTAATGGATACAGGCACGGGAGAAGGTAGGATGGGCCTCACCACAGTTGAGGCAGCGAGCTTGGGGAGAAGTGCACTCCGACTTAGAGTGACCTTCACCCCCACACAAAGGACAGAGAGAGACAGTCCCAGAGCAGCGGATGGCACCATGCCCAAACCTCCAGCATTTGTTACAAAGCCGGGGAGAAGGAATATACTCCTGGACAGAGCACCTGGCACCAGCAAGAATGACAGAGGATGGAAGGGTCCTACCATCAAAGGTGATCTTCACAACACGAAGGGGTTGACGGCGACGACCACGAGGGGGACGAGTAAACGAGTCAACCTGGAGGACAGAATGGCCTTGGGCATCAAGGATATGCCGAATATCATCGTGGCAATCCTGCAGATTCCGAACACCGTTGCAACATGGGGCGGGAGGAGAATAGTGCCAACACTGGCATTCATCCGAACGTTCTTGGAGACCCGAACAGGGATCTCGCCAAGGCAAGATAAGGCAGCCAAGCGGGAAGCTGCATCCTGAGAAGGAGCAGCAACAACACGTGTACCGAGACGAGTGGGGTTGAAGGTAATGGATGCATCCACGGAATCAACAAGATGCCGATGGAGGGAGAAATCGTCAGGAGGCGCAGAATCAAGAGGGAGGAGATCAAAGTATTTGGCCCAGGAAGCGGGACCAAACAACGCCTGATACGTGTCAGTACGGGAAGGAATCGAGCGAGTGCGGCCGGGGCGTGAACGGCGTTGAGAACCCCCAGAGAGAGAGAGGACAAAAGGCGCAGTAGTCACAACGAGAGACTTAGCCGCACCAGGGGACGAAGTGGTCACCACTGGGGGCTGGAGGCTCGACCCAACCACAGAGGAGGGAGGGGAGCTGGGGGAAGAAGTCAGGATGGTCAAAGGAGGAGCAAGGTCGGGGCCCAACGCAGCAGGAGCTACAGAGCCGGGTCTTCCAATACAGGCCGACTCGGGGGCGCTCACCCCACGAGCCTGAGAGGGTACAACAGAAACATTCAATGACATATATACGGGGAAAAAGGAATTCATCCACGAATGTGTCCCCATACCCACCATGGAGCCACAATTAGAGGCAGGACACCCAACAGGAAGCTATCGCCGATCATGCCGGGGCCACCTAGGGATGCGTCGTGAGTATATGCCCCACAAACGCCACCTTAAGAACCGTCAGTCCGTCGAGATCGGGTTCAGCGACGAAAGGGGGATTGACAATAAAAGGTTCCCCTTGCTCTCGACGTTGGGTACTACAGTTCTATGGGTGCAAGAGTATGCCTCCTCAAGCACCCGGGGTCAAAATAGAAGAAGTCCAAAGAAAGATCCAAAACAAGCAAAAGGTCGGCAGGAAACGACAAGCAGATAGGAGAAGAGGGGGAGAAAAACGAAACAGAAGGAAAAGGAAAAGGTGCTCGGCAAAATTGGAGAGGACAGCAGCAGGAGCACAGGGCTAGAAAAGGACAGAGGACTGTCCCAAGGAGCATCACACTCCAGCATCCGCCCACTAAGCCCCCCTCACTACAGCAACGAGCCGAGCGGGGAGGGGGGTAATACTCAATAAGCTACACATTAGATGACACTTTATGAAGCATTTACGTTCCACTCAAAACAAAACGGTTCATTTCTGTTGAAAGGGTTATTCATCTGGAAATATATATCGTAATTATTTATTATTTAGTCCCACACCAGGATGTAGGGTTATATTATATGTGTTGTTGCATGTCCTATGCTCGTGAAGCCCTGGCCAAGTGCCCATCAGCCTGTGGGTTTGTGGGACCTGTCCATTTAAAATGGACCTGTGGTCCATTTTACCATTGGGTCCACATACCACATTTTTCCAATCAGATTTATTCCCAGTTAGCTCCACTCTTTGTTATCCAGAGGATGGTTATTAGGTCCACTATCCCCCACAGGGTGGGAATGGAGGACCACTATCATCCACAGGACGGGTATGTGGTCCACTACCGCCTACAGGATGGGTATTTGGGCAATTACAGGCCACAGGATGTCTATGGCGTCCACTACTGCCTGCAAGATGGGTATGAGGTCCACAACCACCCACAGGATGGGTATGGGGTCCAAATGACATTGCAGATGAAGCTGCAAAACTTGCAACTAAAAGAAGAAATGTACACATTTACATACAAAAGAGTCTATCACAGATTAAGAAAATAATTAGAAACAGAGCAATGCAAAAGATGTACAGTGACCACAACACAGCAGTTGCAACATCAGGATCTGCGGGTTGGTACAAGAATTCAACCAACTACGAACCTCTTAGTTTGATGAAACGGAGCAGTAGAGCAACATTTACATCGCATTACAGTACATTTACATCGCATCAGGCTTGGATACCCATGTGCATGGGAAATAGGCTTACAGGTGTTGGAAGATGAGAGGAAATGTCAGCACTGTGGAGAAATGCCCGACACACCACTGGAACATTATCTAACACAGTACACAGTTACAAACCCATTAAGATTTCAACTTAGATTCAACAGAGCAGAAGAAGTTGTTAAACACATACGGCAAAATCTTACTGAAGCGACCTTACGAGTCATAAATACTCATACTCCACCCAAGTAAAACAGAAACAAGCAACACTTAGTGGGCCAGCCAGAGGCTTAAGGCCCGTGCAGAAATATCCCTGAAAAAAAAAACTACTACTGGTCACAGGATGGAAATGGGGTCCACTACCGCCCAGAGGATGGGTATATCGAGTCCACTACCGCCCACAGGATGGAAATGGGGTCCACTACCGCCCACAGGATCGTGTAACACCGTAAAGGTGTTTTGTTTAGTTTTATTTAATATATATAGTACATGAGTCAAGCCAGTCAAGTTTTGAGAGGCGCTAGGTTGGAGACCCCTAGGAATTAAGAAACTCACACCTCAAAGCGTTAATGACCTCAAGTCGACCTGAGGTCAGCTCGTGCGAATTTCATCTTGCTTCTGTTAATATGATAATTGTAGCCTGATTTGAGTAGGTCCGTCAAACAAGCCGACGTTTAAGGAGTGGTTTGGTAGAGGGCCTGGGGCTATCTACTTGTGGGCGGAGTTAGCTAGTTGGTCCCCAATAAATACCAGGGTACTGTACACTCGAGAGGAGAGAGCAATAGGAGAGCAGCAGAGCAGAGCAGGGCAGAAGACAGCAGCCGAGATAGGCTGTCGGCCGGCTTGAATTATGATATCTATCCTGATAAATATACATGATGAATTATTGAGAAATATATACTTGATTCACTTGTAATCTGATTTTAATTGTTCCTAATCTGTGATTTTTGGATACAATATGCAAACTAGAGTGTAGAGTACTCTTGAGACTATGGAATTAAAGAATCTTGCATGGAACATGCAACCTCCCAATCTTTAAGTACTTAATCCAAACAACTTTATCATTGTGTTCATTGCTGTCTTCTTTTATGTGCCAGCCATATGCTCTATTGTGCCTACTAATTTTTTGTTAAATTACCATTCAAGCTGTCATTGCAATCAATCTGAGCTACCTATGTGCTTTAATATACCTACAATTTTTCTCTCATTTATTATTTTTTTTCTTGCTATGTATCTGTTATCATTTTTATAAATTTTGCAAGTATTTACCTACTTAAAATTTTCTTAGATTAAGGACCTGCCCGAAACGCTGCGCATACTAGTGGCTTTACAAGAATGTAAATACTATGCTATGTATCCTCACAATCCCAATGTAACTTCTTATATATATATATATATATATATATATATATATATATATATATATATATATATATATATATATATATATATATATATATATATATAAAAAATTTGTGAGGGTACCACCTCTGGTGCCAATGTGGGGACCCATAGCCTCGGAGAAGAAAATAAAGCGTATTCAGAGGAGACCTTGTGGTTTCTCACTGAACACTAATATTTTCTTCTCCTACCACCCCCATTCTTTTGTATGTACACATATATATTTGCTTTATTTGAACTTTGTTACAAAAAAGGAGTTACATATAGGTTACAAAGATGGTTATCATAAGTTGTCGAGTTCCTCCAGCTCCTCAGATGGCGGGCAGGAACCCTGGATGCAGTGCGCATTTCCCCTCTGTATCGCCACGCTGAGGCGCTGGAAAAGAAAGCTGGCAGCTCTAGGGTCCCTTGTTGTTTCAATGAGCCTAGAACCCAGTTCCTTCAAAAAACTGGTAGCACTTTTACCCCAGGCGCCGAGTGTCTCATAAGCAATGGGGACAAAATTGTAGTGGTGATCCAGTTCTCTATACTTACGGGATTTGGCTGCTTCCCTGTGGGTGGCAGCGCCACCTGGTTGTGCAACACTGAGTTCAATGTAGGTGTTAGCCAGGGTTGATACGCACGTGTAGTCCCATACCAACTGCTTGCCATTCTTCCAGGGGTTCACTGTGATACCATCCGGGCAACCAATAAGAGCATCAGAGTTACGGGGCGTTAGGTAACGAGGCTCTCTCTCAGCTGGGCATCCAGCTGTGGTGAGGCTCCTCTTGATGATGTCGTTAACTTCACTGTGCCTCGAGTGCCATCCTCCTGTACTTTGGCAGAGTAGGCCATGGTGGCCGTACCCGTCAGCCACCACCTCGCCGCAAATACACCTATATCTGGTGTGGATTGGGGCAGCAAGGCGGAGGGCCACAGCAATTCGGAGGGCGTGTGGTGTGAGACGCGTGCCAGTTGCCGACATTGGGGTTGCTAACAGGAAATCCCCTGCATGTGGGGCTGCTACTGCTGTGAGGCGAGCAATGTCGTGCTGTGTTGATGCAGCATCCAGGCACTCTGCAGCAACTTTGTCTACAATGGGGCCATCCCAGCTGGATTGCCTGTGGCTTTTGGGGATGGTGATTGAGGTGATGGGCCTGCACGAGAGGCCCACTCTGTGGCATAGCGTGTAAAATTGGGATCATGTACACCTGCCAGCTGATGTAAGTGGGCAGGTAGAATTTCCTTCACAAGGTCGTCGGATGCTGATAAGGAGGACAGGAAGGCTGGAACAGCGATTTGCGTTGCTGTTCGAACTCCGAGGCCCCCAAGTCTTACGGGAAGAGAGGCTTGTTTCTAATGCAGGTCATCAAGAGAGAGGTTAAGGGCTTTTTCTAGCATTGATTTCAGTAACCGGTCATACTCACTTAGTTTTTGGCTACTGTAAGATGGTGAACACCTCAGAAAGTAGGTTAACCTGGGGAGGGACAGACATCTGGTGATGAGGTAGAGTGCATCATGAGCATCAATATCCTCAATCCACCCATCCATCCTCTTAAGGTCGGCGATTTTCTTATCAAGGACCTCATCGATGGCTTTCAACCCCAGGGGAGCTCCTAGGAGTGTGCTGTCTTCAGGTTTAGTTTTATGGATGTTTGGCAGAAGACCCTCTATTCTCTCTACGATGCCCTGGTTGGAACATATTATTTCACATTTAGAAGGGTTCAGGGTGAGGCCTAAAACTGCACCTTGCTCCTGGATTTTTCTGATGTCCTCCAGGAGGGAGTCTTGGGAACCAGCTAGGGTACCATCATCCAAGAACCAGATGTTAAGCTCGCTGGACAGGACCTCTGTGACTTGTTTGATGACTAAGCAGAAAAGGAGAGGAGCAAGGGGGTCACCCTGTTGGACGCCTTCCCGCGAGTCAATTTCATGTTCGCCAAAAAGTAGCTTAAGGTCCATACTGTAGCATGAATGTACGAAAGGGTAGAGGGAAGGGAAATGACTATGAACCGCACGGAGTACAGCATCCCTCCGCACCAAATTGAAGGCATTTTTGAAATCTAGCTTGATAAGGGCCTTTTCGTCTGTGATATTGGCGATGAAGGCTCGAGCTGCATGGGCTGCCGCCTCACACCCTTGTGGAATGCCAAACCCAAGCTGTTTTGGCTTCAGCATGTTGGCCGCTGCATCACTAACTGTTCTTGCGGCTGCCTTTGCGACGAGACGAAATATATATATATATATATATATATATATATATATATATATATATATATATATATATATATATATATATATATATATATATATATATGTCGTACCTAGTAGCCAGAACGCACTTCTCAGCCTACTATGCAAGGCCCGATTTGCCTAATAAGCCAAATTTTCACGAATTAATATATTTTCACTAATTTTTTTCTTATGAAATGATAAAGCTACCCATTTCATTATGTATGAGGTCAATTTTTTTATTGGAGTTAAAATTAACGTAGATATATGACCGAACCTAACCAACCCTACCTAACCTAACCTAACCTATCTTTATAGGTTAGGTTACGTTAGGTAGCCGAAAAAGTTAGGTTAGGTTAGGTTAGGTAGGTTAGGTAGTCGAAAATAAATTAATATATATATATATATATATATATATATATATATATATATATATATATATATATATATATATATATATATATATGTCGTACCTAGTAGCCAGAACGCACTTGTCAGCCTACTATGCAAGGCCCGATTTGCCTAATAGGCTAAGTTTTCATGAATTAATTGTTTTTCGACTACCTAACCTACCTAACCTAACCTAACCTGACTTTTTCGGCTACCTAACTTAACCTAACCTATAAAGATAGGTTAGGTTAAGTTAGGTAGGGTTGGTTAGGTTCGGTCATATATCTACGTTAATTTTAACTCCAATGAAAAAAATTGACCTCATACATAATGAAATGGGTAGCTTTATCTTTTCATAAGAAAAAATTAGAGAAAATATATTAATTCAGGAAAACTTGGCTTATTAGGCAAATCGGGGCTTGCATGGTAGGCCAAAAAGTGAGTTCTGGCTACTAGGTACGACATATATATATATAATCTTTGGACAACACCCACCAGTGGGACTCGAACCCAGAAAGCACAACTACCTTCCAGTAGCTGCCATAACTAGTACGCCTTAACCCACTACGCCACATCAGACCCTTAAAAGAAGCAGAGATTTCAAGGCATATATACACCTCAAATATCTCCACTTCCCAATATGTGTATATGTGTATATATGCCTCTAAATCTCTGCTTCTTTTAAGGGTCTGATGTGGTGTAGTGGGTTAAGGCGTACTAGTTATGGCAGCTACTGGAAGGTATATAAGAATATATATATATATATATATATATATATATATATATATATATATATATATATATATATATATATATATATATATATATATATATATATATATATATATATATATATATATATATAGTATATATATATATATATATATATATACTATATATATATATATATATATATATATATATATATATATATATATGTCTATACTATACTATATATATATATATAGTATATATATATATATAGTATATATTGTGTGCTATATATATATATATATATAGTATATATATATATATATATATATATATATATATATATAATATATATATATATATATATATATGTCGTACCTAGTAGCCAGAACTCACTTTTTGGCCTACTATGCAATGCCCGATTTGCCTAATAGCCAATTTTTTCTGAATTAATATATTTTCTCAATTTTTTTTCTTATGAAATGATTAAGCTACCCATTTCATTATGTATTAGGTCAATTTTTTTCATTGGAGTTAAAATTAACGTAGATATATGACCGAACCTAACCAACCCTACCTAACCTAACCTAACCTATCTTTATAGGTTAGGTTAGGTTAGGTAGCCGAAAATGTTAGGTTAGGTTAGGTTAGGTAGGTTAGGTTGTCGAAAAACAATTAATTCATGAAAACTTGCCCTATTAGGCAAATCGGGCCTTGCATAGTAGGCTGAGAAGTGCGTTCTGGCTACTAGGTACGACATATATATATATATATATATATATATATATATATATATATATATATATATATATTATATATATATATATATATATATAATATATATATATATATATATATATGTCGTACCTAGTAGCCAGAACTCACTTTTTGGCCTACTATGCAAGGCCCGATTTGCCTAATAAGCCAAGTTTTCCTGAATTAATATATTTTCTCTAATTTTTTCTTATGAAAAGATAAAGCTGCCCATTTCATTATGTATGAGGTCAATTTTTTTTTATTGGAGTTAAAATTAACGTAGATATATGACCGAACCTAACCAACCCTACCTAACCTAACCTAACCTATCTTTATAGGTTAGGTTAGGTTAGGTAGCCGAAAAAGTTAGGTTAGGTTAGGTTAGGTAGGTTAGGTAGTCGAAAAAACAATTAATTGATGAAAACTTGGCCTATTAGGCAAATCGGGCCTTGCATAGTAGGCTGACAAGTGCGTTCTGGCTACTAGGTACGACATATATATATATATATATATATATATATATATATATATATATATATATATATATAAACGTGATTCCAGTTGACACATGTTAATAACATCTTTTGATACAGACAAGTTCCATTCCTTGTCTTGTATGTAATGACTAGAATGGATGGTGGCAGCACGTCTACTTCTACTATCTACTTTTCTACTTCTACTTATCTACCTCTACCACTACTTTCTATTCATCTCCGTACCCTCTCTCCACCTTTCCTTTTACCTGACGACCCTCCTTACTCCTCCTCCTCTCTACCTCTCTCACCCCAAACCCTAACTAATTACTTCATTATTCATATCTTTCTTTTCGTGTCTCTTGTTCGTTTGTGGCAGTGAAATGTTCTGGAGTTTCTCTCTAGAGTTGCGGGTAGCTGGTCAAGTTACAAGGCCTTGTGGATGTAACACCTAGTGTTGGAGGTAGCATGTTTGGAGCAGATGCTCTTTTGTTTATGATCTTGTTAACAATATATCATGTACCTGATTATTTTTTTGTTGTTGTTACTGGCGGAGAATAAAACCATGAGGACGAAGATTGTTTCTCTGACCACAACCATAACAGTGGCGACGAGGATTAAACATCTCCGGCAGAGAGCTTGGGTACGAGACGTGGTGTGAGGATCAGGAGAGAGCAGGGTACGTCGAGTGGACGAGTGGACGCTTCGCGCACAACAGTACAGTGTGCTACCACCATGACAATGACTATGCCGCTCATGTTAATGGAGCCGTTAAACACTGCCAAGATCTCGTTGGACCTGTGGCTCAGCCTGCTGGAAGCACACTTTCAGTGCCGGGAGATTAAGGAGGACGCCAACAAGAAAGCGGTACTCTTAGTTTCACTGGGCTCTGAAGCATATAGTGTTCTCGGAAATTTGTGTGCACCGGAGTTACCGCACACGAAGACCTATGTAGACCTGATTGCTCTGCTTAAACGTCAGTATGTGGTGAAACCATCATATCACAGGAGTTTGATGGATTTCCAGAAGAGGACGAAAAAGCAGCACGAATCCGTACAGGATTTATTTGCGGAGTTGAAGGCTTTGGCTAACCTCTGCAACTTCGGAGCACAGTTGGACGGTAGGGTTAGGGACCAGTTGTTCATGGCAGTGGAAAAGGAGAATTATTTCCCTAACCTGGTGGCAGAAAATTTGGATCTACAATCGATGACTTCATGGACAGTGCTCGAGAAGATATTGAACCTGGAAAGGGCTTTTGGAAGTAAGACTTCTACTCAGGAAATTATGGTCGTACAGGGCCAGGCCAGATGCAAACACTGTGGATACAGGCACATAAGTAGCAAGTGCAAGTTTCGTGCATATATATGCAACTTTTGTAACAAGGAGAGACACTTGCAGAGAGTGTGTAGGGAATTTCTGAACAGGAACAACAAGGCCTGGGAGAGGAGACGACCAGGTAATGCAGGAAGAAGAGGTAGTGGTACTGTAGTCAAGGCGGTAGAGGAAGGTAAACCGTCTGAAGAAGCTGCAGGTGAGGAAAACTGACTATATTCGGTGAAAGAAAAGGTATGTTCAGTGAAGTCACAAGGTGAATTTTGTAATTAATGAAGTTAGTTCCCTTGGAACTGGACACTGGTGCGGCAGTGTCAACATTGTCTAGAGATTGGGCAGATACCTTGCAATTGAATGTAAAACCAGGAAAAAATCTTTAAGTGCTTATGATAATGTACTGATTAAGGTCTATGGCAAGGTGTCGTCAAAAGTAGGTTATAATGGAAAAGACATTGTCCAGGATTTTTATGTAGTAGATTCACATATCCTAGCCTAAGTGGTAAGGATCTCGTGGAAAAGTGGGAATTTTCTTGGCGGGCCTAGATGAATTGTCGATAGTTAAAACAATTAAAAGTGCCGAACAAATGTTAGTTAAATATTCAGTGGAGGCAGATAGCCAATTAATAGCATGGTTGCAAAAATTCACCTGAAAAGTGGGGCTTCACCTAATTTTTTTAAGGCAAGAACAGTGCCGTTTCATTACAAGCAATTGTAGAATCAGCCCTGGAAAAGCATGTGGCAGAAGGCATCTTAGAGTCAATTACACATAGTGAGTGGGCAGCCCAATTGTACCAGTGTTGAAGGCAGATAGGAAATCTTTGAGAATCTGCAGAACTTCAAGGAACTGAACAACCGCATACACTGTGAGAAGTACCCTTTACCTAAGATAGATGAGTTAATGTCAGTGGTCTGCAAAGGAGCAATTTTTCTAAGATTGACCTGAAGGATGCTTACTTGCAAATTCTTGTAGAGGA
>WNGS01009570.1:0-15756 GCA_020271785.1 Procambarus virginalis
GTGATGGTAGTGGTGGAGCTACCTGGTGATGGTAGTGGTGGAGCTACCTGGTGATGGTAGTGGTGGAGCTACCTGGTGATGGTAGTGGTGGAGCTACCTGGTGATGGTAGTGGTGGAGCTACCGGTGATGGTAGTGGTGGAGCTACCTGGTGATGGTAGTGGTGGAGCTACCTGGTGATGGTAGTGGTGGAGCTACCTGGTGATGGTAGTGGTGGAGCTACCTGGTGATGGTAGTGGTGGAGCTACCAGGTGATGGTAGTGGTGGAGCTACCTGGTGATGGTAGTGGTGTAGCTACCTGGTGATGGTAGTGGTGGAGCTACCTGGTGATGGTAGTGGTGGAGCTACCTGGTGATGGTAGTGGTGGAGCTACCTGGATGATAGTGTGGAGCTACCTGGTGATGGTAGTGGTGGAGCTACCTGGTGATGGTAGTGGTGGACTACCTGGTGATGGTAGTGGTGGAGCTACCTGGTGATGGTAGTGGTGGAGCTACCTGGTGATGGTAGTGGTGGAGCTACCTGGTGATGGTAGTGGTGGAGCTACCTGGTGATGGTAGTGGTGGAGCTACCTGGTGATGGTAGTGGTGGAGCTACCTGGTGATGGTAGTGGTGGACTACCTGGTGATGGTAGTGGTGGAGCTACCTGGTGATGGTAGTGGTGTAGTACCAGGTGATGTTAGTGGTTAGCTACCAGGTGATGGTAGTGGTGGAGCTACCTGGTGATGGTAGTTGTGGAGCTACCTGGTGATGGTAGTGGTGGAGCTACCTGGTGATGGTAGTGGTGGAGCTACCAGGTGATGGTAGTGTGGAGCTACCTGGTGATGGTAGTGGTGGAGCTACCTGGTGATGGTAGTGGTGGAGCTACCTGGTGATGGTAGTGGTGGAGCTACCTGGTGATGGTAGTGGTGGAGCTACCTGGTGATGGTAGTGGAGCTACCAGGTGATGGTAGTGGTGGAGCTACCAGGTGATGGTAGTGGTGGAGCTACCAGGTGATGGTAGTGGTGGAGCTACCAGGTGATGGTAGTGGTGGAGCTACCTGGTGATGGTAGTGGTGGAGCTACCAGGTGATGGTAGTGGTGGAGCTACCAGGTGATGGTAGTGGTGGAGCTACCAGGTGATAGTAGTGGTGGAGCCACCTGGTGATGGTAGTGGTGGAGCTACCTGGTGATGGTAGTGGTGGAGCTACCTGGTGATGGTAGTGGTGGAGCTACCTGGTGATGGTAGTGGTGGAGCTACCAGGTGATTGTAGTGGTGTAACTAGCTTCACCTGTGTGTGTGTGTTTGTAGTCACCTATTTGTACTCACCTATTTGTGCTTGCGGGGGTTGAGCTTTGGCTCTTTGGTCCCGCCTCTCAACTGGCATTCAACTGGTGTACAGATTCCTGAGCCTACTGGGCTCTATCATATCTACATTTAAAACTGTGTATGGAGGCAGCCTCCACCACATCACTGCCTAATGCATTCCATCCGTTAACTACTCTGACACTGAAAAAGTTCCTTCTAACGTCCCTGTGGCTCATGTGGGTACTCAGTTTCCAACTGTGTTCCCTTGTTCGCGTACCACCAGTGTTGAATAGTTTATCCTTGTTTACCCGGTCGATTCCTCAGAGGATTTTGTAGGTTGTGATCATGTCTACCCTTTCTCTTCTGTCCTTCAGGGTCGTAAGGTGCATTTCCCGCAGCCTTTCCTCGTAACTCATCCTTCTTAGTTCTGGGACTAGTCTAGTGGCATACCTTTTGGCTTTTTGCAGCTTCGTCTTGTGCTTGACAAGGTACGGGCTCCATGCTGGGGCCGCATACTTAAGTTTTTTCTTACATATGTGGTGCACAAGATTCAGATTGTGTGTGTGTGTGTGTGTGTGTGTGTGTGTGTGTGTGTGTGTGTGTGTGTGTGTGTGTGTGTGTGTGTGTGTGTGTGTGTGTGTGTGTGTGTGTGTGTGTGTGTGTGTGTGTGTGTGTGTGTGTGTGTTTTGTGTGTGTATGATTGTTTTGTGGCAAAAAAAAAATAATTTGATATATGACAGTTGGGAAGCGAGTCGAAAGAGCCAAACCCTCGTAAGCACAATTAGGTGAATACTCTCGGCCACGAGCTCCAAACACTTTGCCGTTGGGGGGGGGGGAGAAAAACACTTTGTTGTTGGGGGACTAACACTTTGCCGTGGAGGGGGGGAACACTTTACTGGTGGGGGACTAACACTTTGCCGGTGGGGGGAGTGTAAATACACTTTGACGTGGGGGAACTAACACTTTGCCGGTGGGGGGAGTGTAAATAACACTTTGACGTGGGGGAACTAACACTTTGCCGGCCAGGGGGGGGGGAATAACGTTTTCCCAGTGGGGGGGGAATAACACTTTGCCGTTAGGAGACTAACACTTTGCCTTGGGGCAGACTAATACTTTGCCATTGGGACTAACACTTTGCCATTGGGACTAACACTTTGCCATTCGGACTAACACTTTGCCATTGGGACTAACACTTTGCCATTGGGACTAACACTTTGCCATTGGGACTAACACTTTGCCATTGTGACTAACACTTTGCCATTGGGACTAACACTTTGCCATTCGGACAAACACTTTGCCATTGGGACTAACACTTTGCCATTGGGACTAACACTTTGCCATTGGGACTAACACATTGCCATTGGGACTAACACATTGCCATTGGGACTAACACATTGCCATTGGGACTAACACATTGCCGTGGGAGGACACTTTGCCGTTGGGGGGGGGGAACTAACACTTTGCCGTGGGGGGAGACTAACACCAGGCAAGCAGTATGCCCTCAAAACCCCGCGAGGGAGAGGCCCGCAAAACCGAGCGAGCGAGAGGCCCGCAAAACCGAGCGAGCGAGAGGCCCGCAAAACCGAGCGAGCGAGAGGCCCGCAAAACCGAGCGAGCGAGAGGCCCGCAAAACCGAGCGAGCGAGAGGCCCGTAAAACCGCACGAGCGAGTAGCCCGCAAAACTGAGCGAGTGAGAGGCCCGCAAAACCAAACGAGCGAGAGGCCCGCAAAACCTAGCGAGCGAGAGGCCCGCAAAACCGAGCGAGCCAGAGGCCGCAAAACCTAGCGAGCGAGAGGCCCGCAAAACCGAGCGAGCGAGAGGCCCGCAAAACCGAGCGAAAGAGAGGCCCGCAAAACCGAGCGAGCGAGAGGCCCGCAAAACCGAGCGAGCGAGAGGCCCGCAAAACCAAGCGAGCGAGAGGCCCGCAAAACCGAGCGAGCGAGAGGCCCGCAAAACCGAGCGAGCGAGAGGCCCGCAAAACCGAGCGAGCGAGAGGCCCGCAAAACCGAGCGAGCGAGAGGCCCGCAAAACCGAGCGAGCGAGAGGCCCGCAAAACCGAGCGAGCGAGAGGCCCGCAAAACCGAGCGAGCGAGAGGCCCGCAAAACCGCGCAAGCGAGAGGCCCGCAACACGCGCAAGCGAGAGGCCCGCAAAACCGCGCAAGCGAGAGGCCCGCAAAACCACGGCCGTGTTAGTCCGCCCACGGCAAAGTGTTAAGTGCCCCCCACGGCAAAGTGTTAGTCTCGCTACGGCAGTGTTAGCCCCACCTCGGCAAAGTGTTAGTCCCTCCCACGGCAGTGTTAGTCCCTCCCACGGCAAGGTGCTAGTTTCTCCCACGGCAAAGTTTTAGTCCCTCTCACGGCAAAGTGTTAGTGCCCCCCAAGGCAAAGTGTTAGTCCCTCCGACGGCAAAGTGTTTAGGTAGGAATCTGGTGTTCTTACACCAGGTTCTTCCTCAGTTCACGAACAGTGGTTCACTGACGTCGTGACCTGCCCCGGTTCACGGGCTGCGGTGTTATGCGCAGAGTGTGTGACACTGGTGTTGTCACGGGTGTGGTCACGGATGTAGTCACGGGGGTGGTCACCTCCAATTTTGCCACAGGTGGTGTCCTGTAGCACCACGTCTGTGTCACGGGTGACTTGGGTCGTGACCTGGGTCGTATCCGGACATGCCTGCCCCTGGTCACGGGAGTCACGGGCTGGGGTGTAATGCGCAGAGTGTGAGACACTGGTGTTGTCACGGGTGTGGTCACGGATGTAGTCACGGGGGTGGTCTCCTCCAATTTTGCCACAGGTGGTGTCCTGTAGCACCACGTCTGTGTCACTGGTGACCTGGGTCGTGACCTGGGTCGTATCTTGATACGCTGCCCCGGGTCACGGGAGTCACAGGCTGTGGTGTTATGCGCAGAGTGTGAGACACTGGTGTTGTCACGGGTGTGGTCACGGATGTAGTCACGGGGATGGTCTCCTCCAATTTTGCCACAGGTGGTGTCCTGTAGCACCACGTCTGTGTCACTGGTGACCTGGGTCGTGACCTGGGTCGTATCTTGACACGCCTGACCCGGGTCACGGGAGTCACAGGCTGTGGTGTTATGCGCAGTGTGTGTGACACTGGTGTTGTCACTGGGGTAGTCATGGGGGTGTTCACGGGTGTGATCACGGGTGGTGTCACGGGTGGTGTCACGGGTGGTGTCACGGATGTAGTCACAGGGGTGGTCACCTCCAATTTTGCCACAGGTGGTGTCCTGTAGCACCACGTCTGTGTCACGGGTGACCTGGGTCGTGACCTGGGTCGTATCCGGACACGCCTGCCCCGGGTCACGGAAGTCACGGGCTGTGGTGTTATACGCAGTGTGTGTGACACTGGTGTTGTCACGGGTGTGGTCACAGAGGTGGTCACGGTGGTGTCACGGATGTATTCATGGATGTAGTCACAGGGGTGGTCACCTCCAATTTTGCCACAGGTGGTGTCCTGTAGCACCACGTCTGTGTCACTGGTGACCTGGGTCGTGACCTGGGTCGTATCTTGACACGCCCGCCCGGGTCACGGAAGTCACGGGCTGTGGTGTTATGCGCAGAGTGTGAGACATGGTGTTGTACATGGGTTGTCACGGGTGTGGTCACGGATGTAGTCACGGGGTGGTCTCTTCCAATTTTGCCACAGGTGGTGTCCTGTAGCACCACGTCTGTGTCACTGGTGACCTGGGTCGTGACCTGGGTCGTATCTTGACACGCCTGCCCCGGGTCACGGGAGTCACGGGCTGTGGTGTTATGCGCAGAGTGTGTGACACTGGTGTTGTCACGGGGGTGGTCACGGGTTGTGGTCACGGGTGGGGTCACGGGTGGGGTCACTGGAGGTGGCACCGTCGACTCCGTGTCCTTGACGGAGGACTCAAATGGCCCCGTCAACTCCGTCTCCTTGACGGAGGACTCAACTGGGTCCTGTCGAGAAGGACACTAAGGGTCCGGAGGAAGACCCACCGACCGCCATCTCGAGGACGGCCGTGACGAAGCAATGGACAGGGTCCTCAGTCCAGGGGGTCGTGAAGCCCGGGGCGTGGAGGGACGATCACCTTCAAGAGGGGCGTTACTCAACAGTCCCCCGCCAGCTGGAGTCGTACTGCCGCTGGAGGAGGCGCAGACGGAGTGGTCCTAGACCACACCCAGACGTACCACAACACGCGACACACCACCGCCACCACCACCACCGACATTTTCATCATGGAGGAGTTGATTTTGTCAATACTCATTATTGATGTTTTATTATTTCTGAAAAGTATTTTGTTTTTTAACAGAATATTATTAATTTGTTGTTGTATTGTTCATCTCAAATGTTTGGAAATGAGATGTGTTACAACATACAGAAATATAACACGCACCTGGCAGCTACAAGGAGATTGTAGTGGAGTAGCTACCTGATGATGGTAGTGGAATAGCTATGTGGTGATTGTAGTAGTGGAGCTACCAGGTGATGGTAGTGGTGCAGCTACCTGGTGATGGTAGTGGTGGAGCTACCTGGTGATGATAGTGGTGTAGCTACCTGCTGATCACCTGGTAGCTCCACCACTACCATCACCTGGTAGCTCCACCACTACCATCACCAGGTAGCTCCACCACTACCCTCACCAGGTAGCTCCACCACTACCATCACCTGGTAGCTCCACCACTACCATCACCTGGTAACTACACCACTACCATCACCTGGTAGCTCCACCACTACCATCACCAGGTAGCTCCACCACTACCATCACAAGGTAGCTCCACCACTACCATCACCTGGTAACTACACCACTACCATCACCTGGTAGCTCCACCACGACCATCACCTGGTAACTACACCACTACCATCACCAGGTAGCTCCACCACTACCATCACCAGGTAGCTCCACCACTACCATCACCTGCTAACTACACCACTACCATCACCAGGTAGCTCCACCACTACCATCACCAGGTAGCTCCACCACTACCATCACCAGGTAGCTCCACCACTACCATCACCAGGTAGCTCCACCACTACCATCACCAGGTAGCTCCACCACTACCATCACCAGGTAGCTCCACCACTACCATCACCTGGTAGCTCCCCCACTACCATCACCAGGTAGCTCCACCACTACCATCACTAGGTGGCTCCACCACTACCATCACCTGGTAGCTCCACCACTACCATCACCAGGTAGCTCCACAACTACCATCACCTGGTAGCTCCACCACTACCATCAGCAGGTAGCTCCACCACTACCATCAACAGATAGCTCCACCACTACCATCACCTGGTAGCTCCACCACTCCCATCAACAGGTAGCTCCACCACTACCATCACCTGGTAGCTCCACCACTACCATCACCAGGTAGCTCCACCACTACCATCACCTGGTGGCTACACCACTACCATCACCAGGTAGCTCCACCATTACCATCACCAGGTAGCTCCACCACTACCATCACCTGGTAGCTCCACCACTACCATCACCTGGTAACTACACCACTACCATCACCAGGTAGCTCCACCACTACCATCACCTGGTAGCTACACCACTACCATCACCTGGTAGCTCCACCACTACCATCACCTGGTAACTACACCACTACCATCACCAGGTAGCTCCACCACTATCATCACCAGGTAGCTCCACCACTACCATCACCAGGTAGCTCCACCATTACCATCACCAGGTAGCTCCACCACTACCATCACCAGGTAGCTCCACGACTACCATCACCAGGTAGCTCCACCACTACCATCACCAGGTAGCTCCACCACTACCATCACCAGGTAACTCTACCATCACCTGGTAGCTCCACCACTACCATCAACAGGTAGCACCACCACTACCTTCAACAGGTAGCTCCACCACGACCATCAACAGGTAGCTCCACCACTACCATCAACAGGTAGCTCCACCACTACCATCAACAGGTAGCTCCACCACTACCATCACCAGGTTGCTCCACCACTACCATCACCTGGTAGTTCCACCACTACCATCACCAGGTAGCTACACCACTATCATCACCTGGTAGTTCCACCACAACCATCACCTGGTAGCTGCACCACTACAATCACGAGGTGGAGTCTGGCCCTAGTTTCGGTAGGGGACGGACGTGTGCGCTCGGCGCTCCAGCTGTTGGAGTGTTGGTTGCAGTTTTCGCCTGCAGGGGGTGTGGGTGTCTCTACCCTCCCTGCTGACTGGTGGCTGTTTGGCCGGTGTTGACGGCACACAATTGCGATGGGAGTCCCTCTCCCTCCTGTGACGCGAGTAAACTCCGTGGGACTGGAGTTTACAGGCCGCGTTGGCTACCCTTTAGTTGAGCTTGTCATGTGTGACATGCTCCATGTCCCGGTCGACGACGTTTACGGAGTGGAGCTGGTAACTGCTCACCGGGTTATTATCAAGTTGGCGGAGGTGGGGGTGTATCGTGCTTTCCTCCGCCGTTACGAGGGGCGTTCCTTGCCGCTGCCGGATGGTGCCGGCTCTGTGACCATTACAGACCGTAGTGGTGCCCTGACCTACGTGAGTGTGCACGGGGCGCCCTTGGAGTTTCCCGAAATTCTACTCCGGCGTTATTTCCAGCAGTTTGGCGCAGTCGTCAGTGTGCGGGTGCACACACTGTCATCAGGGAGGTATAAGGGTATGAGGACGAACATTCGTACCCTTGGGATGCGCCTAAGGTCTGACATCCCTTCTTCGGTCCGGCTTCTGGGGTACTACGTCCGGGTATTCTATGCCCGGCAGCCACGTACCTGCTTTCGGTGTGGCCTGTTGGGGCATCAGGCTGCCCAGTGTTCGGTGGCTGCTGTCGCCCCTGTAAACCTGTTCCGGGAGGATGATTTCCCGCCGCTCCCTGTTGAGGTGGACTCCGTGGGCGAGGATGTTGACGTCCCTTTGGCTGCTGTGGCTCCCCCTGCGTCGCCCGGCAGTCCTCCTGAGGGTGCGGCTCCTCCTCCGCCTGTGGATTCTCCCTCTGTGCGTGAGGAGGTGGTGGTGTGTGCGGCGCCGGTCTCGAAGCCTACCTCTTCGCCTCCGACGGATTCTTCACTGGTGCTCGCTCCTGCTCCTCTGCCCGTCCTGCTGTCCTCGAGGGGTCCCTCCCCTATGCGGGCCCCTTCCTTGTCATCTATTGCGCCTGTCGTCTCTCCGACTCCGGTCTCCCCAGTGGATAGAGGCCTTATCCCCCATGTTGTTGAGGATGCCCTTCTGCGCAGTAGTGCGCTCCCGGTTGTGGGGCGCCCCGCCGCTGGCCCTTCTCGGGTGCCTCCTGTGGGGGGCGATAGTTCTGATGACCTTCGACCTGTTCCGAAGCGTTCCCGGATTGTGTCGCCCCCTCGTGCGTGGGCGGATGAGTGTGCTGCCATGGATGAGGATGCAGTGGCAGGCTCTGAGTTGCCTCCTGTGTTAAGCCCTTCGCCTTCTGCTGTTGGCTCCCCTCCGTGGGAGGCTACCCCTGGTGACAGAGACCTCGTCGTGATCTTGAAGAAGGATGAGCGTCGGAGGGCCTCTGCTCCTGTTCATGGGAGAGGGGGCCCCGGTGCGTCTGCGGATCCCCCCTGTGCGCAGACCTATGAGCCGCCTAGTGCGTTTTCCGGTGCGCTTCCCGATGCTCGGCCCCCTGGGGAGGTGCCCCTCCCTCTCTTATCGCCCACCGAGGAAGTGTTGGACGACTCGAATTCCTTGGCGATCAATTATGATGTCCGGGTGCGTCCTGTCCCGTGTGACCCTTCTACCATTTGGGTCCCTCGGGTGAAGATATTTTTTAGTGGGGTGCCGGATTTCATGGTTCGGCCGTGTGACTCTCCTGGGCGTCCGGTACCTGATCTGCTGATGGCGGTTTGGGAGGCTTATTGCCTGCGCTTTCCGGTGCAGGAGTACCCTGATAAATATGTGTAGTCCTTGGGGTTGGGGTGTTTCTGTGCTTCTGTCTTTATGCCTGGGTGTGTATGACTGACTATGTTTGTGCCTGCGTTTGGGTGTGCGTAGGTGTTTATTCCTGGCTCCTGCGTGTGCTTGTTGGGTGTTGTTTGTTGCCTGTGTGTTTTTTTTTCTTTCATGTTTCTTATTGTGTTTTTGCCTCTGTGCTTGGGGTTTGCGTGGCGTCATGTTTTATGTCCAAATGTGTGCCTGTGTTTGGGTGGTTATGGGTGTGGTAAATTTTCATGTTATTTATGCTTTGTTTCTTGTTTGTTTTTGTTGTTGTGTGTGTGTTTTTCCTTTGTTATGTATCCAGTGCCCGGTTTGGGGTTTCTTGTTTTGTGTCATGATTCCTTCACTTTTGGATTTATGTATGTTTAGTCTGTTCATGTGTTCATGGTGTATTCCCTTGCTATGTTTCCCCTGTATGTTTCCCCTGAATGTCTTCATGTACTGTTATTGTGCTTTTTCTGTTATGTACTTGGGATCCTGTATAACAAAAAAAAAAAAAAAAAAAAATTAAACCGTATGTGCTTGTGTTTGGGTGGTTGGGCTGGTTGTGGTTGTATTAGCTTTTTGTATTTCTGCCCTTATTATTCTGGGTGTGGCTGTGTTTTATGTTATTTATGTTATTTCTTTGTGTTATTTCTTTGTACTATTCTGTTTTTGTATCCAGTGCCCGTTTCGGGGGTTCCTGTTATGTACCCTGTTTCCTTCACTTTTGGGTATTGTTATGTGATGGTTTTCATGTGTTCATGGTTTATTGCCTTGTTATGTTTCCCCTGTATGTCTTCCTGTATTCTGCTTTTGTCTGTTTTGTATTTGGGTTTCTTTTTATAAATAAAAAAAAAAACTACAATCACGAGGTAGCTACACCACTACATTCACCAGGTAGCTCAACCACTACTATCACCAGGTAGATACACCACTACAATCACCAGGTAGCTACACCACTACCATCAACAGGTAGCTCCACCACTACCATCACCTGGTAACTACACAACTACCATCACCAGGTAGCTCCACCACTACCATCACCAGGTAGCTCCACCACTATCATCACCAGGTAGCTCCACCACTAACATCACCAGGTAGCTCCACCACTACCATCACCAGGTAGCTCCACCACTACCATCACCTGGTAGCTACACCACTATCATCACCAGGTAGCTCCACCACTACCATCACCTGGTAGCTCCCCCACTACCATCACCAGGTAGCTCCACCAATACCATCACTAGGTGGCTCCACCACTACCATCACCTGGTAGCTCCACCACTACCATCACCAGGTAGCTCCACAACTACCATCACCTGGTAGCTCCACCACTACCATCAACAGGTAGCTCCACCACTACCATCAACAGGTAGCTCCACCACTACCATCACCTGGTAGCTCCACCACTCCCATCAACAGGTAGCTCCACCACTACCATCACCTGGTAGCTCCACCACTACCATCACCAGGTAGCTCCACCACTACCATCACCTGGTAGCTCCACCACTACCATCAACAGGTAGCTCCTCCAAAGCAACACCACTACCATCACCAGGTAGCTCCACCACTACCATCACCAGGTAGCTCCACCATTACAATCACCTGGTAACTACACCACTACCATCACCAGGTAGCTCCACAACTACCATCACCAGGTAGCTACACCACTACCATCAATAGGTAGCTCCACCACTACCATCACCAGGTAGCTCCACCACTACCATCACCAGGTGGCTCCACCACTAGCATCACCTGGTAGCTCCACCACTACCATCACCTGGTAGCTCCACCACTACCATCACCTGGTAGCTCCACCACTACCATCACCTGGCAGCTCCACCACTACCATCACCAGGTAGCTCCACCACTACCATCACCAGGTAGCTCCACAACTACCATCACCTGGTAGCTCCACCACAACCATCACCTGGTAACTACACCACTACCGTCACCTGGTAGCTCCACCACTACCATCACCAGCTAGCTCCACCACTACCATCACCAGGTAGCTCCACCACTACCATCACCTGGTAACTACACCACTACCATCACCTGGTAGCTCCACCACTACCATCACCTGGTAACTACACCACTACCATCACCAGGTAGCTCCACCACTACCATCACCAGGTAGCTCCACCACTACCATCACCAGGTAGCTCCACCACTACCATCACCAGGTAGCTCCACCACTACCATCACCAGGTAGCTCCACCACTACCATCACCAGGTAGCTCCACCACTACCATCACCTGGTAACTACACCACTACCATCACCTGGTAGCTCCACCACTACCATCACCTGGTAGCTCCACCATTACCATCACCAGGTAGCTCCACCACTACCATCACCTGGTAGCTCCACCACTACCATCACCTGGTAACTACACCACTACCATCACCAGGTAGCTCCACCACTACCATCACCTGGAAACTACACCACTACCATCACTAGGTGGCTCCACCACTACCATCACCAGGTAGCTCCACCACTACCATCACCTAGTAGCTCCACCACTACCATCACCTGGTAACTACACCACTACCATCACCAGGTAGCTCCACCACTACCATCACCTGGTAGCTCCACCACTACCATCACCAGGTAGCTCCACCACTATCATCACCAGGTAGCTACACCACTACCATCACCAGATAGCTACATCACTACCATCACCAGATAGCTACACCACTACCATCACCAGGTAGCTCCACCACTATCATCACCCGGTAGCTCCACCACTATCATCACCAGGTAGCTCCACCACTACCATCACCTGGTAACTACACCACTACCATCACCAGGTAGCTCCACCATTACCATCACCAGGTAGCTCCACCACTACCATCACCAGGTAGCTCCACCACTACCATCAACAGGTAGCTCCACCACTACCATCAACAGGTAGTTCCACCACTACCATCAACAGGTAGCTCCACCACTACCATCAACAGGTGGCTCCACCACCACCATCAACAGGTAGTTTAACCACTACCATCAACAGGTAGCTCCACCACTACCATCAACAGGTGGCTCCACCACCACCATCAACAGGTAGCTCCACCACTACCATCAACAGGTAGCTCCACCACCACCATCACCAGGTAGCTCCACCACTACCATCAACAGGTAGCTCCACCACTACCATCAACAGGTAGTTCCACCACTACCATCAACAGGTAGCTCCACCACTCCACCACTCACCTTCTGGGCTGCCTTCGCCCTCCACTCGCTCTCCGGGTTCCATAACGAGGTGATCAATTCCCAGGCCGGCGGACGTCTCCTCGTCGGCCTTATCAGATCCACGTCCTTCTTGTCCTTCGCGCTGCCTCGGAGTTACAACACAGACAGGGAACGCCTCCATGGCGATTCCTTTCTCGTCCCCACAGGCGTCGAACACTTCGCCTTTCTTCTCTAGGTGCTCCAAGCACTCCTCGTCCTTCAAAAGGTTCGGTAGGACACGTCCTCCACATGCGTCATTTCCCAAAATGACCTGTGCCTCCCTCGTGGGCATCGTCGCACAGACCCCCACTACTAGGGTTTGGCATCCATAAACAGAACTCAGGGTTACCTGGTGTAGGGGCATCTGCACTGGGCCTCCCACAGTGGTCACACTTGCCTCACCTACACAGGTATTCTCGTGACACTCAGGGAAAAGGGTTCTGCTCACCAGGGTAAATTCCGCCCCAGTATCTCTCAGCATCATTACCGGGATGGGGTCTGCGTCCCCCACCCTTACAGTTCCCTCACGCACGAATGGGTTAGCCTCCTTCTTCCTACGTACGGGTCCATCCCGCACTCCTTCGGCTAACTGGTCCTCTACCCGAACAAAAGCAACGTAACCCCGCTGCTTAGGACGTCTGCATTCGCGCGCCATGTGTCCTATTAACCCGCAGTTGAAACAACGGATCCTTCTTCTTCCGCGGACTCCTCTTGCGCCTTCCAAAGACTCATGCTCAGCATCTCCGGCCGTGACGATAACAAGATCTCTTGAGCTCTCCCTCGGTGACTTCTTCGGCGGTTCCACAGCACTCTTCTGTCCTCTGCTGTCTCCATTTGAGGGGTAGGACTTAGGATAACTCGGTCCTGTCCTCCAACCGTCCGACCTTCTATTATTCCTCCCATAACTGGAGAAAGCGGGCGATCGGTGCTGTCCCTCTCGACATGGACGTAAAGCTTCCTCTAGCATGTCTGCTCGATCGGCTGCGGCTCGCGGGTCTTTGATGTCCGCTTCCTTTACTCTCACCCTAATCTCGGGAGAGAGCACGGACATGAACTTTTCCATGACCATTAGCCTCTTGATCTGTTCAGCCGACCTTGCTCCTTCTGAATCCAGCCATTTCACGAATTTCCTCTCCATGTCCCTCGCCGTCTCCGCATACGATTTTCCTGGCGATCGGGTACATTCTCTGAACCTTTTCCTATAGCACTCCGGCGTCAGCTTGAATGAATGGAGCACGGCTCGTTTTACTGCATCATAGTTGGTACATTCCTGGAGATCGAGCATGTTGTAAGCTTCACGAGCTTCACCAGTGAGCCTTCCCTGAACTAGCTCCGCCCACTCTGCCCTCGGCCACTTCTTCAATGTAGCGACCTTCTCAAAGTGATCGAAGAATCCCTCAGCCTCATCAGGCACGAAGACTGGCAAATCCCTCTCTCTCACTCGGCGGTCCTCTTGCTGTGATGGGTCAGGCGGAGCTAGCCCTGGCCCAGCTCGCCTCAGCTCAACCTCCAGCTGCTTCATCCTAGCTTCGTGCTCGCGCTCTACTCGTCTCAGCTGTGCCTCGTGCTCTTCCCTGCGCAGCTGTGCTTCTTGTTCACGCTCTTCCCTGCGCAGCTGTGCTTGTACTTCTCTTTCTTCTCTGCGCAGCTGTGCTTCTCTTTTCTGCTTCTTCACGCTTCAGCTGTGCTTCTTGTTCGCGCTCTTCCTTGCGCAGCTGTGCTTCTATCTGCATCTTCATTATTTCTAGCTTGATACTGCGCCTGCTGCCACTGGATCCCCGGCTGCTGCCACCGGTACTCAAGTTCTCTCCTCCACTGGCAGGTGTCTGTGGCCGTTCCTCTCCTAAGGCTTCATCACGTGCCTTGAGCTGTGCCATGATCTCAAGTCTTCTCTCTCCCACTTTGGAAGCTCTCAACTTGATCTCAAAGTGGTCGGCGATCGTCTGCAACTGTGCCTTGGTGCACTCCTCCAGTACTTGCTCGTCTCTCGTGTCTATAAACCTGGCTACTTTATCACCCTCCATCTTGTGACAATGAGTGAAAACTTGGGCCTGATATTTAATACCACAATTACCACCTTGATATTGCTCGTTATCCTGGCAAGGTCGCCAATGTCGGGGTTTCACGGTGTTCTCGTTAGTGAAGGGTTAAAGCAACAGTAGCCTGGATCTCCTTTCCAGGTGGTTGCTCCAACAATAACCCTTACTCACCGTCGTTCGGCGGGTCTTCCCTCAATCCTCTAGGCTCCACTGCTGCCCTCGGAGAGTAACCCCAGTCGGTCTCACAACCGGCCTTTAAATTGTAAGATGAGTGGGGGCACAGATCGTTCCCTCAATCTGTGGCCCGCCCCGACACCGAACTCTTACACAGCCTTCAAGGTCGCCAACTGGTTTTTTTTAGGTGTCCAGTAACACTGCAGTGGTCAGGTGTAATTGTGGCAAGAGCAAATTCCAAAAATATGGTATCAGGCAGGTCACTCAGCTTTACATCATAACACGGTCACAAGATAAATGGAGGGGATGATATCAAACACCAAAGAGTTTTGGTATTTTACTTAAAAGACAACGAGAAATATATATGCATCAATGTATCAGGAATAATATATGACAGTTGCTCCATTCATAGCATAATATTCTAGAGCGCACCAATATGGCAACATCGGCACGTGTCACCTGTCAGAATGTCAGCTGACCGGCCCCTCGCGATCGTGGGAACAGACTAGTACTTGTTTTATAATTCTGTCACGATCCCCGTTTATTTAACTTTTTCCAAAACACTATTCAACATTCACATGGCTTACTTATGATTTCACTGGCCTAACGATCAACATCTTATTCACAATACTCTCACAGTGACTTTTCACCGTACCAAAAGATTACTCTATCCTTAATAATATTTACTGTGAATGCACTCACTTGATCACTGAACTTTTCTTTATATCTATACTTTCTCTTAAAGAGATATCACTGGTAATCACTTCACGTATATGATATTATTCAGTACACAGGCATGTCATATATAAATCAGTAATCAAAGTTCAGGCATATATGTATATATACATCATGAAGATCAATACACAGGCATTTATATCGATAGATTATAGAGATCAATACACAGGCACTATATCAATAGATTATAGAGATCAATACACGGGCACTTATATCAATAGATTATAGAGATCAATCCACAGGCATTTATATCAATAGATTATAGAGATCAACACACCAATATCTGGTTTACTACCAATATATATATATAATAATACTCACAGGAAATTAATAATAATAGTCACAGTAAATTCTCTGATGAATCTTGGTGCTTGCACACACCCACACATAGAT
>WNGS01009571.1:0-10153 GCA_020271785.1 Procambarus virginalis
TTGATTGTGGACATTACTGTCACATGTATCACAGTTCCATGGAACATTATGAACGTTCTACTGTATACATATGTAAAGGACACAAGTATGTATCATATACGATAAAAAAAAAAACGCATTGGAATACATAAAACAAATAATTGAAAATATATTTGTGGCAACACCCGGTGCTTGAATGGCCCGCACGACCGTGTCTGGGCGATTCACACACGGGCAACCAGGCCCTGATGACGTCACAGCGTACCTTGTCCACGTCCCCACAGCCAAAGTAAGTGGAATTTGGTATTTATTTTTACATCTTGAGACTATCTTGAGATGATTTCGGGGCTTTAGTGTCCCCGCGGCCCGGTCCTCGACCAGGCCTCCACCCCCAGGAAGCAGCCCGTGACAGCTGACTAACACCCAGGTACCTATTTTACTGCTAGGTAACAGGAGCATAGGGTGAAAGAAACTTTGCCCATTGTTTCTCGCCGGCGCCTGGGATAGAACCCAAAACCACAGGATCACAAGTCCAGTGTGCTGTCCGCTCGGCCGACCGGTTCCCAGTACATAGGACCGGTACATAGATATGTTCAGGGAAGGGAATTTATCATTTTACGAAGAAAAAAAGAATTTTGGGGAACACTTTATTTCATGCGCACCAGGGGAATTTCTCAATAAACTTGGCGCAGCACGGTGGTTAAGAACATTGTGCGAGGAGCCTATGCTACACTTTTAAACTTCAGAGTTTAAATACACTTTTAAATACATTGATGGAGAAATACTAAAGAAATTGTTCATGACTTTTGTTAGACCAAAGCTGGAATATGCAGTGGTTGTATGGTGCCCATATCTTAAGAAGCACATCAACAAACTGGAAAGATGCAACAACATGCCACTAAGTGGCTCCCAGAACTGAAGGACAAGAGCTATGAGGAGAGGATAGAGGCATTAAACATGCAAAAACTAGAACATAGAAGAAAAAGAGGTGATATGATCACTACGTACAAAATAGTAACAGGAATCGATAAAATTGATAGGGAAGAAGTCCTGAGACCTGGAACTTCAAGAATAAGAGGTCATAGATTTAAACTAACGGAACAAAGCTGCCGGAGAAATATAAGAAAATTCACTTTTGTAAACAGAGTGGTAGACGGTTGGAACAAGTTAAGTGAGAAGGTGGTGGAGGCCAAAACCATCAGAAATTTCAAAGCATTATATGACAAAGAGTGCTGGGAAGACGTGACACCACGAGCGTAGCTCTCATCCGGTAACTACACTTAGGTAATTACAAGAGAGTATAATCAATATGATGAACGAAGAAGACCGAGGAAGCTAGTGATAACGGAATGTACACGAACAAGTAATAATACAAACACAACCCAATGTATATATATGAGAGCAGCCAGGCACTGAACGACGGTCAAGGAAGGAGTGTCCAGAAAGCAATGACTCAGTCCACAAATGAGTGTCCAGTTAGCACTGATTGAGTCAATGAATGTGTGTCCAGATAGCATTGACTGAGGCAAGGAAGAAGTGGTCAGACAGCATAGATATAAGCACATACTAAGGTCATATTAAGATGCATGCAAAGTGGCCAATCCACACACTACAAAGAAATCGACTTGAGAATGGTCCAGGATGGACCGAAACGTCATCGTTTCTTCACATTCTGTTGTGTGGTCTGGTCTACACTACAAAGAACACCCAACACTCGTCCAAAAACCGAGAACCAGCGCCTGGCTGACAGTGTCACCAAACCGTATACTCTCCCCTGTAGAGCGTAGACACTATCGTGTCATGACACAGCTGAGCCGTGTAATAATCCAGGAACGTCCCTAGTGGATTATGTCCAGAATTGCATGAACAGTAGGAGATGATGATGTGTAGTGTAAAGGCGGAGGAGGCACCACTCCAAGCCACGAGGAGGCGCAGACTGAATGAAGGCTGATGCGACCAAACACCTTCAAGTCCGGCGGGTCTCTTAACCCTTTAACTGCGCGGCCTATAAATATGACAACCCCCCCCCCCAGTGCGCAAGAAATAAATTCTCGAGAAAAAATTCTTTTTAGTTCTGAAAGTGTCAAACACCCCTCCCTGTATATGGGTATAGCAACGGAATTTCAAAATTGTACTTACTTTGGCTGCTGTGGGGTCCATAAGGTAGCACGTGACGTCATCATTCCCCGTGCGCCCGTGCCGTAAGCTCCCAGGGCCGGTGGGGCGCACGAGTTGCCGTGAATATATTTTTGTTAATTTTTTGCGCACAGTTCCAAATACATTTTATTTGTTTTTATGCGCTAATCCTATGTATAATGAACACGTACACAATATTATGGCAGTAAAACATCCATATTGTCCAAGGACACTGTGTTACGTGCATGACACTTGTGTACACACATGATGCACATATTTACCATGTATCATGCTAACTTATGTATATATACAATCTATTTACAGACTATACACTGTCACACACTATATACATTCACCATCAACACATTCAGAACACCGCGAGTGAGAGCTGTCACACCAGCCAGCCCTCCCTCACTCCTCCAACACTGTATTTGCCAACTTTGCCCCTCCCATCATACAGTTATTCACACCAATGTTTCATGTTCATTTATGTATATTTACAACATATGTACACACTATACACTGTCACACACTATATACATTTACCATCAACACATTCAGAACATCGCGTAGCAGCTGCCTCGTATGGGCCAATAGCACCTGCCTCGTATGGCCAATAGCAGCTGCCTCGTATGGGCCAATAGCAGCTGCCTCGTATGGACCAATAGCAGCTGCCTCGTATGGGCCAATAGCAGCTACCTCGTATGGGCCAATAAGCCTTCTGCAGTTACCTTTGTTCTTATGTTCTTAGCTCCTCTCAACATACTCCTGTTGCTGTTATTACACTATACATACACTGTATATACCCATGTACATGTGTGTTCCCCATAGCGTACCACGAAGCTAGTATGGTGAGCAAAACAAGAGTGGCTGCGCACACAGGGAGGGTACCTCAATTCTCTCCTCCCTCACCAAAATTCCTCTTTCCACAATACTACGCTCAACGCTAATTATAATCACAATCCTGATCATAATTCTGTAAATGAATATTTGACCACAAGTTTATTTTGAAAAGGAACCTAAAAAAGTCGTTTGAAGATTCTAGATGGACGAAATAATGCTGTGGTGCTGTGGTAGCACTGTGAACATTCGGTGAACAGCATTGAATCACTGATGTGAACATTGTACCAGTCATTATCACATCAGGCTCTTTTATAATATACTATCATGGCTAAATAATACAAAGTTATATATATATATATTATGACATTATTAGGCGATGCTGTGGTCACACGCTGAACAGCAGTGCTGTGCGCTCATGCTGCGAGCGCCAGCCTTGGTTGCTCACTCACTACTTAAGGCTCCCACACCTGGGAATGTGGACCACGATTTTTTTTAAAGATGGCGTCTGTTACAAGAGCCCTGAGGAAGCTGATGTGAACCCCATGTAGCTGCGGGAGTTTTGAATGGAACATGAAAAATACAAATACCCGGAGGCACGTTGCGCACTGAAGCTTGGGCCTGCAGGCACGTTGCGCAGTTAAAGGGTTAAAGCAAAATGAGGCAGCTTCAGGGCATCCGGGCAAGCAACCAATCTAGCATGTTGCAGCACGCCCTGAGACAAGGGGACAGAGCAACCCTCAAACTTTCACACAGCGAGAGGGGACTCAGGGGTAGCATCCCTGGACTCGAGTGCACCCCCGCGGTGTTTCCGCTAAGGGTAAGCCCCTAGACTGTTTCCGCTAAGGGTAAGCCCAGGCAGGGTACTGCTAACCGGCACCCAGTTACCAATCAACACTGCTTATGCTGAACCCTGGGACATGCCCACCAACGAGGGCAAAGAGGGGGGTACCACCAAACAGAAAACAAAACCTAGTATAACAGGGGAATGGATACCAAGGCAGACTGCCCCCCCCCCCCACAGGCAAAAACAAAAAGAAAACCTCGCAAGAGGATAGCGTAGCCAGAAGGAATAGAGCCGGCGCTGTTATAGGTGAAAACTAGCTGTGCAGTACCCTGCACCCCAACCAGTGCAAAACTACCACTTACTCCCAGGTAGACAAGGGTAGAAACCCTCCAAAACACTCGGGGCAGTCAAGCGCCGAGCAGCAAAACACCAACAGAAGCTAAAACACTAACCTCTTCCTCTCCAAAACTCTAAGCCTCTACAACCTTCATTGTCCCTTCTTACCAAGCAAGTAACTGACAAAAGATTAAACAATCCATGGCTTACAAGTGGTATTCTCAACTCAATCAACAAGAAACATGAATATGAAAAGAAACTTAGGATTGGCCTAGTTTCAAAGGTAGTAGCTAAAAGGTACTCATCAATGCTTACCAGTATCATAAGAAAGGCAAAACTTGCATATTATGTGAATAGATTCAATGAAGCAAAAGGTAACATGAAAAGCACTTGGAAAACCATCTCTAGTATCCTAGGAACTAAACAACACTCACATAACCAAATAAAACTCTACAAGGATGGGGATATACCGTCAACTAATTAGAAATGGCAAATGAATTTAATAGTTTCTTTTCATCGGTTGGTGCTAATCTTGCCAGTAAAATCCCACAGACTCAGACACATATTAACACATATCTCTCAGGCAGCTATCCAAACTCTCTTCTCCTTCACCAATCAGCCTGGCAGATGCTGTGTCCATCATACACTCTCTAAAAAGCAAGGCAGGGAACACCAGTGAAATTCCGTCCATTGTATACAAGAGAGCCTCCCATGCCCTTGCCCCACCCATAGCCCTACTGTTCAACAAATCTATAGAGTGTCACACCTTCCCTGATATCTTCAAAAAAGCAAGAGTAACGCCAGTCCATAAAGGAAGCAATCCGGCGGACATAAATAATTATAGACCAATATCAAATCTACCCATTCTATCAAAAATATTTGAAAAAAATATTTACAAACAGCTCTATTCCTACCTCGTAAAATTCGACATACTCAGCCCCTGCCAGTTTGGCTTCCGGTCCCAAAAGAGCACCAACGATGCAATCATTAGTCTCCTTGACGTAATCTACTCAGCCTTGACAAAATGAGTTTCCGATTGGACTCTTCATTGACCTAAGAAAGCCTTTGATACTGTTAATCACAACTACCTCTTACTTAAACTCCAGGATTATGGAATCTGAGGCCTTGCCCTTGACTACATCCGATCCTATCTTAGTGACAGACACCAATATGTAACCATCAATGATACAACTTCTTCCACTCTACCAATTACCGTTGGAGTGCCACAGGGCAGTATCTTAGGACCTCTTCTATTTCTTATATATATATACGATCTGCCTAATGTCTCTAATATTCTCAAACCTATATTGTTTGCTGACGATACTACCCTTATCATTCAGACCTCAACCATATACACTAAATAATGTTGTGAATAATGAATTAAAAAAGTCCACTTATGGATGTCAACTAACAAACTAACATTAAACATCGAAAAGACTTACTACATCTTATTTGGAAGCAAATCATCAAATGCAATTCAGCTACAGATAGACAACATTAACATCAGTAATAAAAATGATGGCAAGTTTCTTGGCCTATTCCTAGACAAGAGACTCAACTTCAGCACCCACATTCAACACACAACTAAGAAAGTCTCTAAGACAGTTGGTATACTCTTGAAAATCAGATATTATGTTCCTAACTCTGCTCTCCTCTCACTATATTATGCACTAATCTACCCCTATCTAAATTATGGTATCTGTGCATGGGGGTCTACCACTGCAATTTACCAACTTAACCCCTTAACTGCGTTGCCTCCAAATATGACACCCCCGTGGTGCGCAGGAAATAAATTCTCTGGAAAAAATTTTTTTTCTTTTTAAAGTGTCAAAAACCCTTCCCTCAGTATGGGTATGTAAAAAAAAAGTCGTAATTGTACTTACTTTGGCTGCTATGGGGTCCGTAAGTTGGGGCGTGACGTCATGATTCCCCGTGCGCCCGTGCTGTAAGCTCCCGGGGCGGGTGGGGCGCTCGGGGCGGGGCGCGCGAGTTGCCGCGAATATATTTCGGTCATTTTTTGCGCACCTTTCTAAATACATTTTCATTGTTTTTACATGGCAATCCAATGTATAATGAACACGTACACTCTATTATCGCAGTACAACATCCGTACTGTCCGTAGACACTGTGTTACGTGCATCGCAAACAACGTCACTTATCCTGCACAATTTCCATGTATCATGCCTAATATATTTATATTTACACTTTATATACACACTGTACAGTATCACACACTATATACACACATCATAAACACACTCAGTACTCCGCGAGTGTGTGATATGCTGCGAAACAGCCAACGGGGCAGAGTGGCACCTTGCACTCCACGCACCAGGTGCTGATGCATCTTCGTTTTTGTTCTCTGCGGGTAGTGTTCCTGCATACTATACAAGCACGTTTACCCTTCTCCCGTGATGCTGTGCCTGGCATATACTCGAGCATATGTACTCTGAAGTTTTCATTACCCCTCAATCTGTCTGGAGCTGCATGTGGCATTGTTGCTTGCACTCCGCGCGGTACAACAGAACCCTCCTTGCCATACTTTACTAGCAGCTGTGACACAACACCAGCACTGAATGTACGTATAGACGGTCTCCTGCCTGATTTTACTAGGTACATATTGTAGCAGTTGAGCACTACAACATCCATGAGGTGGAAGAAGAACTTTTTCGTCCACTTCACAGACTTGCGCACCACTCCACTCCACCAAGCATCATGTCACACTTATCGACGAGGCGCATGTTCACGTTATAGTCTATGACACAGTCTGGCTTATACACGGTGTTGCGTGTCTGAAAGTGGACTTTCCCACTGTCCAACATGGCACCGGTGTGAATCGTAGTCAGCATATTCACCTCGCGTCTGTCCTTCCACCGCACTGACAGCGTTTTGTCACACTTGCGCAGCTGGCACTCACCCACGGCTATAGCTATACCGAACACTGGCATTTCCTTCCTGTGGCCCTTCACAGTGCCACATACACCGGTGTTGTGGGCAAGGAGGTATCTGGTCAGCAAGGGGCTGGTGTAATAGTTGTCGGTGAACAGTACATGCCCCTTGTTCAGCAACGGTTCCATCAGGTTTTTCACGACACTGCCTGAGAACCCGTGTCATCTTGAGCTGGTATGTCGACGTCTGTACCAGAATATAATATCATGTCCAAGACGATACCAGTCTCACAGTCGCACAGCACAAAAAACTTCAGTCCAAATCGGTGCCGCTTTGATGGGATGTACTGCTTGAATGCCAGTCGCCCCTTGAACAGTACAAGCGACTCGTCAATAACCACATTCTGTCCAGGTACAAAATAATCCCTGAACTTCCCTCTCATGTCACTGAACATCTTCCGTACTTTCCACAGTCTGTCTTGTCTGTCCTCATTTGCATTATTCTCGAAATGCAGGCACCTGAGAATCAAGAGATACCTATCACGCGACATGTACCGGTTGAACACGGGCGTTGGAACAAGGCTGTCTTTGCTCCAATAATCCTGGATGACAGCTTTCTCAGAGTGCTTCATCATCATACAGAGTGCGAGAAACACGTACATTTCGTCGATTGTCGTGTCCTTCCATCGTGTGAGGCGTGAGGCAGGTAAAATGCCGTCGTCTATGAGGCTGTGAGCGAACCTGTTTGTCTCAGTCACAAGATGCGTCATGAATACATTGTCAAAATATGCCTGAAAATATCCATGTCTGCCATATCATCACCAGTATATGGGAATAATGGTGTAACACCAAAATCGCTATCATCAAATGTTGGTATTTGAGGGACAAATGTGGTGCAATCCTCCCACACAAGTACACCAGGGGGTTTGGTGTTGGCGCCAACACCACGGGCAAACCCACCACGAGCACCATAACTACGGCTACGTGGTCTGCTGCTTTGCTGGAGCTGCGTGAGGGTATGCTAGACGCTGAGGCAGATTTACGTACTGTAGGCCTACCACGAATAAATGATGTTGAGGGGCCACTGTCATTGTTGTCCACATGCTGTGAGGCACGCCGCCGCCTGCCGCGGCGTGTTGCTGAGGCAGCAAAACCCCGCCTGGTAACACCACCGCTGCTCGTACTCGGGTCGTCTACACTACTCGTATCAGAGCCAATGTCACTGAAGCCCGAGAATGATTCGTCACATGTACTATCACTGAATAAACTACTAGCGTCTGGGGACATACATGGTGGTGTGATGATAACGGTGTTGACCCAGGGCGGCGAGGCAGGCCGGGCGAGGCACGTGTACCATACACACTCGCCGCATCTTCAAATTCCGTCTCCTCCTCACTCGTATCAGATCTGAGTAAGGTCTTTCTCTGGATCATAGTCTAGGTCATCATCCAGAGCACCGTCATCATACCAAATGTCGCGTATTTCCTCCTCAGAGAGTCTTTTTCCATGACCGCGGGTCACCGTGGAGCGGGAGCTCGTAGAGGATGCGTCAGACATGGTTGCTGCTGTGAAACTGAGGCTCCCCACGGCGCAGGGCATGCTGGGATTTTTTTTGAAGATGGCGGACGATCACGGGCCCAACCCCACCCATACCATACCCACGTCACCGCGCGCCAGTTTGAATGGAACGTGAAAATAAAAATACCTGGAGGCGCGTTGCGCAAACAGACGCGAGCCTGGAGGCGCGTTGCGCAGTTTAAGGGTTAATGAATTGTAGCGAATTTACTTCAGTTTCTATGATCACGCAAACGAGCATAGAATAGACATGCAACCATGAGATGGTGATGGGGTGGTGACTGCATCTATCTGGACCGAAAAAGGCTTTCGACGGAGTTCACCCATAAGGTTGCTCTGGAAACGGAAAATATTGAGGGGTGACGGGTAAGGTTCTAACATGCGATGAAAAATTTATCTGACTGATAGAATATAAGGACAGCGCTCTCCTCCAAAAGGTATCAGAGTGCCAATTATCGACTGGAGAAATGTCTATATTGTGGACGTACCACAGTGTTCAGTTCTTGCCCACGCATGTTTTTTGTCTATCATAACATGATCTACCTTTCCGTTGTGCTTATACAGAATCTATATGAACATGTTTTGTCTGATTGATTTTCTACAGACCCCTATAGGAAGATTAAGAAAATAGATGATGTCCATGCTCTTCCAAGAAGACCTGGACAAAATAAGCGTAACATCCTCCCTCGGGGACGCCCACCTTGGCCAACCTTGGACAATCTATGTTAAAAATGCCTATTGTTCCTTGGAATTTGAATAGGAGAACATAGTAGGACTCCACACAACGTATATTCTGTGAGAACATACTTTATAAGAATTCTGATTAAAGACAAGAGATCTGGGTGGTATCATCTAAAGAAAGCTATTAACACTTGAGGAACCCCACAATAAAGAAGCTTGTGGCGAGGAGCTATGACACCGTCTTCTACGCACTTTCAGCTACCCATGTGCTCTTTAAATCCAGATTGTGATGGCATACTCACTTAGAAATGTTCACGACTTTTGTTAGCGTCAAAAGTCAGAATATGTTGAGTCGGTGTATCAATTCGACCCCAAATCTTACGCTAAGCACACTCAGCAACCTGGAAAAGGTGGCAAAGAATCGCTACTATACCTAGTGGTCTTCCTCATAGATACTTAGAGGGGCAAGTAGCTCGAGTGACGAGGTTAGAGTGTTAAAATAGCAAACCTAGAACAGAGAGAAAAAGAGGTGATTATGATCACTACCTACAAAATATAACCGGAATTGATAAAATCGATAGGAGATTCCTGACACCTGGAACTTAAGAACAAGAGTCATAGATATAACTAGCTAAACCGGATGAAACATATAAGAAAATTCATTTTTCGCAAACAGAGTGGTAGAACGGTTGGAACAAGTGGGGAGAAGGTGGGGAGGCCAAGACCTCAGTAGTTTCAAAGCTTATATGACAAGAGTGCGGGAAGACGGGACACCACGAGCGTAGCTCTCTCATCCTGTAAACTACACTTAGGTAATTACAGGATCGTAGCAGACGTGTGGGAAAAGGTCGAACATAGTTCTCAATCTACAAAAGTGGCAGCAGGGAAGAGCCCCCATAATTATAGTACCTGATTACGTTGACAAGTGTAA
>WNGS01009573.1:0-19239 GCA_020271785.1 Procambarus virginalis
ATATCTTAATAAAACCTTTAACCTCTATACCGAGCAAACCAAACGTCACATCATAGCTACTGTGATGATATAATGATACACACACTGGGTATGCTAACACGCAAAACCTCTTAACTCTGTATGAGATTCATGTCAGGACCTAGGTTTAATTATCTCAGCAGAGAGAAACAAAGATACTAAATCCGACGCCCGACCCAGGCTAGGGAGGAGCTTGTTCGCAAGATGCAACTATCTGATGGCTCCCAGCTTGACTATGTAATCAGATTCAATACCTTGGCCTTGAGGTGCCACATTGTATGGTCCTGTGTAGTTCAGTGACTCTGTCGTCAGTATAAGAGAGGTTCCGAGCTCTCATAGGCTGGTTGGCAGGTTATCACTCAGGCTATTGTGCCAATGTCAGAATTGTCAAAATGATGTCACCTTGCATAACATCAGATCTTTAGTGGATTATGCTGGCCACCTCTGCTTGTGTTTGATCCTGAAAGAAAGCTTGGAGGGCGGCTTGAAAAATTGCAGAACGACAGCCCTGAGGATAATCCTTTGGGTGCCCTCGTACCACAAAGATACTTAATAGGAGAAAGGAACCTTAATATTCGAACGTTGTTGATCGTGTTACTGAAATTAACTGTCAAATTGGTATAAAAATGCTTAGGCTAACTCATCCTAATCCTTGCACAGAAGCCCTCCAGACTTACTTTATTGAAGATCAGCATTGTTCCAAATGGATAACAAAACTGGAACTCAACTCAGAATGTATGGGGTTCATGATTTGAACCAAGAGAAACAACAACGGCACTTTCCTGCACCGTGGGAGGTTGCCACCCCTTTCCAGTTTTAATCCCTCCCTTTCCACCCAAGAAGCAAATTAGAGATAAGCCCAAGCTTCGCCTTGAGGGCAAAGCCAACGCCTTAGCCATATTATGCTCTGTCCACAGAGCATTCTCTCTCTCAAATCATATACATTGATGGTTCCCTACACCGCACCACGGGTGCAGCTGGAAGTGCAGTTGTTCTGACAATGGGCGTGATGGCTTGTACTTTGAGTGGGGAGTCCGTATAAACAATTGGGCCTCTACCCTTCAGACCGAACTATTGCCTTGATCCTTGCACTGAAATGTGTACAAGTCTCCAAACTTGATACATATTAATTGTAAGTGACTCCTTATCATCCTTAAATGCTCTCAACTCTTTAAGACATAACTGTAACATGCTCGTGTCCGAAGCTAGACACAAATACAACAAAATTATTAAGGATGGTAACAGAGTCCATTTCATGTGGTCTCCATCTCATGTTGGCCTCGCAATGCATGATAGAGCTGATAATAGTTAGCCAAAGAATCTGCTTTAAAGAGCCGTTGAGTGTAACCTTGGATTGTCAATGAGCAATCTGAGGCAGCAGTACACCGGAACTTCAACAAGATCTTGTAGATCTGAGGCAATGAAATTGACACCAGTAATTCCATCTATCATCATACTATCATGCAAGAGGAGCCACACATCTATGGATCATCCAATAAAATCAGCAGACTTCTAGATGTTACTGCTGCTCGGCTTAGACTCGGTTACAAGTATCTCTGGGAATTCTCATTATCTGCCGATGTAGACCTGACCAAATGTAAACTGTGTCAACAAATTATTCGCACACCCTCCGTCACTATGTGATGGAGTGCGAAAAGATACGTGAATTTAGAGACAATTCTATAACCAATGTTCCAGCGATGTGTAAATATTTCATTCAAATGATCTGCTACCAGAAATTTTAGCCAAATATCCCCAGTTTGCTAACTGTAGGTAGTAACTGAGTGATTGTAACCTATCCACCGCTGCCCACTGGATGGGAGGCGGTGTGCAGGACAAACATAAATTTGTCACTAGTCTCTCCACATATGTCAGTTGCTTAATTTAGAACCTGTACTTGAGGTCGATCTCGAACCCATTGTTGATGTGACGACTTATATTGAATTTTGTAACTAGCTCATCAAGATTGTAATCTTGCTTAGCTAAATGAATTGTGGGGTTCAGTCCCTGAGCCCATTATGTGCCTCTGTAACCCTTTCCACTACCGCCCACAAGATGGGTATGGGGTGCATAATAAATGAACTAAACTAACTTTGTGATCACTGTTCCCTAGCTCACTCCCTATTTCGATGTCATTAATTTGTGTTCCCTGTTAGTTAACACTAAATCTAAAATATTATTTTCCCGTGTTGGTTCCTTAATGTGTTGCGTAAGAAAGCAATCGTCAATTAATTCTAGAAAATCTTCTGCTTCACTATTCCCTGTTTTGTTCAACCAGTTTATTCCACTAAATTAAAGTCACCATGACATAAATACTGTTAGATCTAGATGCCCAGATATTTCATCCCATAGATGCTTTGCTTCCATTCTGTCTAAATTTGGTGGCCTATAAATAACTCCTAATATAATATTATTTGCTTTTTCGTTTAATTCTATCCAAATAGTTTCTGTGTGTGGCTCAGTTTTGATTCCCTCTTTGAGACTACATTTCAAATTGTCCGTAACGTATATGGCTACTCCACCTCCTCGTCTAATATATCTATCTGTGTGAAAGGGTTTATGTCCATTTATTTGATATTCAGCTAATAGTTCTCTATTATCAACATTCTCCACGTTTCGGTGAGTGCAATATATCTATTTTTTCTGTGCAGACAAGAGCATTTAATTCGTTAATTTTATTTCTTAGACTTCTACTGTTTGTGTAATATACCCTAAGTGAATGTTTATTTTGAGGCCCTTCTCTTTCCCTGATCATTTTGCCAATTCCTTTTTCCCGCAAACACATACTTTTATTACATCCTTCCTCCAAATCAATTCCCATACCTCTATCTACTAACAGTTTAAACCCAAACAAACACCTCTACCACTCTTCCAACGAGTTTGCAACAGCAACAACCCCAGCTCTCGATAGATGCACCCCATCCCGAGCATACATTTCATTTCTTCCATAGAAGTGTTCCCAGTTGTCTATATAAGATATTGCATTAGATTTGCAATATCTTTCCAGCCTGCAATTGACACCAAGTGCCCTCGACATCCATTCATTTCCCACTCCCTTTCTTGGAAGAATGCCACATATGATCGGGATTCCTCCCTTGTCCTAACTAATTCTATTGCTGTCTTGAATTTCTGTATTAGTTCCTCACTTCTAACTCTCCCAACATCATTACCCCCTACACTAATACAAATAATGGGTTTGTTCCCATTTCCCTCAAAATCTTTCATGTTTCCAACAATATCACTTCACTATCTCAACTTCAATCTCAATTCAATCTCAATCTGATTTTCCACCCCATCCTGAGGGTGGAAATAGCCCCCTATACCCATCCTGAGTGTGGTAATAGACCACATACCCCGCCTGTGAGATGTAGTGAACCCCATACCATCCTGTGTGTGGTAATGGACCCATACAACCAATCCTGTGTGTGTAATGGACCCCATACCAATCCTGTGGGTGGTAGCGGACCCCATACCCGATCCTGAGGGTGGTATGGACCCCTTACCCATACCCTGGGTGGTAATGGACTCCATACCCATCCTGTGGGTGGTAGTGGACCGCATACCCCCTCCTGAGGATGGTAAGTGGACCCATACCCATCCTGTGATTGGTAATGGAGCCAATACCATCCTGAATGTGGCAGTGGACCCCATTTCCATCCAGAGGGTGGTAGTGGACACCACACCTCATCCTGAGGATGGTAGTGGACCCCATACCCATACTTTGGGTAGTAATGGACCCCATATTCATCCTGTGGGCGTAGTTGACCCCATAGCCCCATCTTGAGGGTGGTAGTGGGCCCCTTACCCATACTTTGGGTGGTAGTGGACCCCATATCCATCCTGTGAGCGGCATTGGACCCCATACTCCATCCTGAGGGTGGCAGTGGACCCCATACCCCATCCTGAAGATGGTAATAGATGGTAATAGACCCCATATCTATCCTGGGGGTGAAGATGTAATAGACCCCATATCTATCCTGGGGGTGGAAATTGACCCAATACCCATCCTGAGGGTGGTAATAGACCACATACCAAGCCTGTGGGATGTAGTGAACCCCATACAAATCCTGTGTGTGGTAATGGACCCCATACCCACGCATGTGGGGTAGTGGACCCCATACCCATCCTGAGGGTGGTAGTGGACCCCATACTTATCCTAAATTGGAAGTGGATCCCATACCCAGCCTATGAGGTGGTAATGGACCCCATACCCATCCTGAGGGTTGTAATAGACCACATACCCAGTCTGTAGGATGTAGTGGACCCCATAACAATCCTGTGGGTGGTAATGGACCCCATATCACATCCTGCGGGTGCAAATGACCTCATACCCATCCTGAAGGTGGCAGTGGACCCCATACCCCATCCTGAGAGTGTAGTGGACCCCATACCCATCCTACGGGTGGTAATAGACCACATACCCAGCCTGTGGGATGTAGTGGACCCCAACCAATCCTGTGGATGGTAATGGAACCCATTCCCACCCTGTGGGTGGTAGTGGACCCCACACCCCATCGTGAGGGTGGTAGTGGACCCCATACCCATTCTGTTGGTGGTAATGGACCCAACACCAATCCTGAAGGTCGTAGTGGTCCCCATTCCCCATCCTGAGGGTGGTAGAGGACCCCTTACCCATAGTGTGGGTGGTAATGGACCCCATATCCATCCTGTGGGTTGTAGTGGACCCCGCACCCCATCCTGAGGGTGGTAGTGGACCTCATTCCCCATCTTGAGGATGGTAGTGGACCCCATATCCATCCTGATGGTGGAAATGGACCCCATACCCATCGTGAGGGTGGTAATAGACCACATACCCAGTCTGTGGGATGTAGTGGACCCCATAACAATCCTGTGTGTGGTAATGGACCCCATACCCACCCTGTGGGTGGTAGCGGACCCCATACCCCATCCTGAGGGTGGTAGTGGACCCCATACTTATCCTGAAGGTGGTAGTGGACCCCATACCCAGCCTGTGCGTGGTATGGACCCCATACCCGGTCCTGAGAGTGGTAGTAGAGCCCCATAGACAGCCTGTGGGTGGTAGTGATCCCAATATCCAGCCTGTGAGCAGCAGGGAGGCCCCCATACCCATCATTAGGGTGGAAATGGACCCCATACCCATCCTGAGGGTGGTAGTAGGGCCCCATAGACAGCCTGGGCAGTAGCATACCCCCATACCCATCCGTAGGGTGGTAGTGACCCCATTCCCATCCTGAGGGTGGTTGTGGACCCCATACTTTATCCTCATGGTGGTAGTGGACCACATACCCAGCCTGTGGGCAGTAGGGACCCCCATAGCCATCCTGAGTGTGTTAATGGACCCCAAACCCATCCTGAGAGTGGCAGTGGACCCCATAACCATCCTGTGGGAGTAATGGACCCCTACCCCTCCTGTGGGTGGTAGTGACCCCAAACACATAGTGTGGGTGGTAATCGACCCCATACCCATCCTGTGGGTGGTAATCGACCCCATACCATCCTGAGGTGGTAGTGGACCCCATACCCCATCTTGAGGGTGGTAGTGTACCCCATCCCGAAGACTGTATGGACCCCATACCATCTTATGGGTGGTAGGGGACCCATACCCCATCCTGAGGATGGTAGTGACCCTACACCCATCCTGTGGGTGGAAAGGAACCCCATACCCATCCTGAAGGTGGTAGTGGACCCCATGCCCATCCAAGGGGGCCATACTGAGCCCCGTACCCATCCTTTGGGCAGCAGATGACCTAATACCCACCCTTTGGCTGTATTGGACCCAGTACCCATCCTGAGGGCAGTAGTGGACCCTATACCCTTCCAACAGGTAGAAATAGACCCCCATACCTATCCTTTTTGGGTGTTAGTGGCCCACATAAACATCGTATGAGATGTTGTAGACCCTACGTCTATCCGATTTGCAGTAGTTTGCCCGCATACACATTCCCAACGTCACTTCGTTTTTCTAGACGTTCCTATAACCCTTTCTCTAAGATCTTAAAGCATACACTATTATATATAATGTTGTTTGGCGAAAGCATCATTATTATAAGTAATAATTTACAGAGTACTTTTAATAATTTTCTGAAAAGCACCAAGATTTCTCCTAAGTGCTAACCTTTAATAGTATGCACTCTAGAAAGTAGTTGAAACAATAGTTGATACAGAATGGAGACTTATAATAACTTTTTTGAACTTTACAGAAAAGAGTAAACCAGTTTAGTAAAGAGATCATTCAACAGCTATCATCTTCGTTGACGACTTCACTACAATCTTAATTAATTAGCCTTAAGATCATCCAAATACTAAAATAAGAAGCCACAGGTGGCGGCCATGTATACCATAGGTGCTCTATATAAATCTTAATTAATAATTGTAATAATACTAATTATTACTATTTATTAGTTAACTTTGCCTCAAATAAACTAGATTTTCTTGGTTTTCTCTAAATATTGCTGCCTTCAGGTGGCTCTGAGGCAGTCAGAGATGGTGATCACTTCCCGCCTTACGAGGAAATGATTTAGCTAACTTTGGAACACACTGTGCTCAGTCCCACAAGGTCTTCATGCCTTCCTCTGTGCTCAGTCCCAAGGTCTTCATGCCTTCCTCTGTGCTCAGTCCCACAAGGTCTTCATGCCTTCCTCTGTGCTCAGTCCTACAAGGTCTTCATGCCTTCCTCTGTGCTCAGTCCCATAAGGTCTTCATGCCTTCCTCTGTGCTCAGTCCCACAAGGTCTTCATGCCTTCCTCTGTGCTCAGTCCTACAAGGTCTTCATGCCTTCCTCTGTGCTCAGTCCCACAAGGTCTTCATGCCTGTCTTCACCCCTGTGTGGGTATAGAGTACATGTGGTGGGTACAGAGTATATGTGTGGGTACAGAGTACATGTGGTGGTACAGAGTATATGTGTGGTACAGAGTATATGTGTGGGTACAGAGTACATGTGGTGGGTACAGAGTATATGTGTGGGTACAGAGTACATGTGGTGGGTACAGAGTAATGTGTGGGTACAGAGTACATGTGGTGGGTACAGAGTATATGTGTGGGTACAGAGTACATGTGGTGGTACAGAGTATATGTGTGGGTACAGAGTATATGTGTGGGTACAGAGTACATGTGGTGGGTACAGAGTATATGTGTGGGTACAGAGTACATGTGGTGGGTACAGAGTATATGTGTGGGTACAGAGTATATGTGTGGGTACAGAGTACATGTGGTGGGTACAGAGTATATGTGGTGGGTACAGAGTATATGTGTGGGTACAGAGTATATGTGTGGGTACAGAGTATATGTGGTGGGTACAGAGTACATGTGGTGGGTACAGAGTATATGTGTGGGTACAGAGTACATGTGGTGGGTACAGAGTATATGTGTGGGTACAGAGTATATGTGTGGGTACAGAGTACATGTGGTGGGTACAGAGTATATGTGGGTACAGAGTATATGTGTGGGTACAGAGTACATGTGGTGGTACAGAGTACATGTGGTGGGTACAGAGTATATGTGGTGGTACAGAGTATATGTGTGTGGTACAGAGTACATGTGGTGGGTACAGAGTATATGTGTGGGTACAGAGTATATGTGGTGGGTACAGAGTATATGTGTGGGTACAGAGTATATGTGGTGGTACAGAGTATATGTGGTGGTACAGAGTATATGTGGGGTACAGAGTATATGTGGTGGGTACAGAGTATATGTGGTGGTACAGAGTATATGTGTGGGTACAGAGTATATGTGTGGGTACAGAGTATATATGTGGGTACAGAGTATATGTGGTGGTACAGAGTATATGTGTGGGTACAGAGTATATGTGGTGGGTACAGAGTATATGTGTGGGTACAGAGTATATGTGGTGGGTACAGAGTATATGTGGTGGTACAGAGTATATGTGTGGGTACAGAGTATATGTGTGGGTACAGAGTATATGTGTGGGTACAGAGTATATGTGGTGGTACAGAGTATATGTGTGGGTACAGAGTACATGTGGTGGTACAGAGTATATGTGTGGGTACAGAGTATATGTGTGGGTACAGAGTATATGTTGTGGGTACAGAGTACATGTGTGGGTACAGAGTATATGTGTGGGTACAGAGTACATGTGTGGGTGCAGAGTATATGTGTGGGTACAGAGTATATGGTGGGTACAGAGTATATGTGGTGGGTACAGAGTATATGTGTGGGTACAGAGTATATGTGTGGGTACAGAGTATATGTGTGGGTACAGAGTATATGTGTGGGTACAGAGTATATGTGGTGGGTACAGAGTATATGTGTGGGTACAGAGTACATGTGGTGGGTACAGAGTATATGTGGGTACAGAGTATATGTGTGGGTACAGAGCATATGTGTGGGTACAGAGTATATGTGTGGGTACAGAGTATATGTGTGGGTACAGAGTATATGTTGTGGTACAGAGTATATGTGTGGGTACAGAGTATATGTGTGGGTACAGAGTATATGTGTGGGTACAGAGTATATGTGTGGGTACAGAGTATATGTGGTGGGTACAGAGTATATGTGTGGGTACAGAGTATTGTGTGGGTACAGAGTATATGTGGTGGGTACAGAGTATATGTGTGGGGTACAGAGTATATGTGGTGGGTACAGAGTATATGTGGTGGGTACAGAGTATATGTGTGGGTACAGAGTATATGTGTGGGTACAGCGTATATGTGGTGGGTACAGAGTATATGTGTGGGTACAGAGTACATGTGGGTACAGAGTATATGTGGTGGGTACAGAGTACATGTGTGGGTACAGAGTATATGTGTGGGTACAGAGTATATGTGTGGGTACAGAGTACATGTGGTGGGTACAGAGTATATGTGGTGGGTACAGAGTATATGTGGGGTACAGAGTACATGTGGTGGGTACAGAGTATATGTGGTGGGTACAGAGTACATGTGTGGGTACAGAGTACATTTGTGGGTACAGAGTACATGTGTGGGTACAGAGTACATGTGGTGGTACAGAGTACATGTGGTGGTACAGAGTACATGTGTGGGTACAGAGTACATGTGGTGGTACAGAGTACATGTGGTGGTACAGAGTACATGTGTGGGTACAGAGTACATGTGGTGGTACAGAGTACATGTGTGGGTACAGAGTACATGTGGTGGTACAGAGTACATGTGGTGGTACAGAGTACATGTGGTGGTACAGAGTATATGTGGTGGTACAGAGTACATGTGTGGGTACAGAGTACATGTGTGGGTACAGAGTACATGTGTGGGTACAGAGTACATGTGTGGGTACAGAGTACATGTGGTGGTACAGAGTACATGTGTGGGTACAGAGTACATGTGTGGGTACAGAGTACATGTGTGGTACAGAGTACATGTGGTGGTACAGAGTACATGTGGTGGTACAGAGTATATGTGGTGGTACAGAGTACATGTGTGGTACAGAGTACATGTATGGGTACAGAGTACATGTGGTGGTACAGAGTACATGTGGTGGTACAGAGTATATGTGGTGGTACAGAGTACATGTGTGGGTACAGAGTACATGTATGGGTACAGAGTACATGTGTGGGTACAGAGTACATGTGTGGGTACAGAGTACATGTGTGGGTACAGAGTACATGTGATGGTACAGAGTACATGTGATGGTACAGAGTACATGTGGTGGTACAGAGTACATGTGTGGGTACAGAGTACATGTGTGGGTACAGAGTACATGTGTGGTACAGAGTACATGTGGTGGTACAGAGTACATGTGGTGGTACAGAGTACATGTGTGGGTACAGAGTACATGTGGTGGGTACAGAGTACATGTGGTGGTACAGAGTACATGTGGTGGGTACAGAGTACATGTGGTGGTACAGAGTACATGTGGTGGTACAGAGTACATGTGGTGGTACAGAGTACATGTGATGGTACAGAGTACATGTGTGGGTACAGAGTACATGTGATGGTACAGAGTACATGTGTGGGTACAGAGTACATGTGATGGTACAGAGTACATGTGGTGGTATAGAGTACATGTGATGGTACAGAGTACATGTGGGTGGTATAGAGTACATGTGATGGTACAGAGTACATGTGGTGGTATAGAGTACATGTGGTGGTACAGAGTACATGTGGTGGTATAGAGTACATGTGATGGTACAGAGTACATGTGGTGGTACAGAGTACATGTGATGGTAGAGAGTACATGTGGTGGTACAGAGTACATGTGATGGTACAGAGTACATGTGGTGGTACAGAGTACATGTGATGGTAGAGAGTACATGTGGTGGTACAGAGTACATGTGATGGTACAGAGTACATGTGTGGGTACAGAGTACATGTGATGGTACAGAGCACATGTGGTGGTATAGAGTACATGTGATGGTACAGAGTACATGTGGTGGTATAGAGTACATGTGGTGGTACAGAGTACATGTGTGGGTACAGAGTACATGTGGTGGTACAGAGTACATGTGGTGGTATAGAGTACATGTGATGGTACAGAGTACATGTGGTGGTATAGAGTACATGTGGTGGTACAGAGTACATGTGATGGTACAGAGTAATTTGATGGTACAGAGTACATGTGGTGGTACAGAGTACATGTGATGGTACAGAGTACATGTGGTGGTATAGAGTACATGTGGTGGTACAGAGTACATGTGTGGGTACAGAGTACATGTGGTGGTACAGAGTACATGTGATGGTACAGAGTACATGTGGTGTACAGAGTACATGTGGTGGGTACAGAGTACATGTGGTGGTACAGAGTACATGTGGTGGTACAGAGTACATGTGATGGTACAGAGTACATGTGGTGGTACAGAGTACATGTGATGGTACAGAGTACATGTGTGGGTACAGAGTACATGTGGTGGTACAGAGTACATGTGGTGGTACAAAGTACATGTGGTGGTACAGAGTACATGTGGTGGTACAGAGTACATGTGGTGGTACAGAGTACATGTGTGGGTACAAAGTACATGTGGTGGGTACAAAGTACATGTGGTGGTACAGAGTACATGTGGTGGTACTGAATACATGTGATGGTACAGAGTACATGTGATGGTACAGAGTACATGTGATGGTACAGAGTACATGTGGTGGTACAGAGTACATGTGGTGGTACAGAGTACATGTGGTGGTACAGAGTACATGTGTGGGTACAGAGTACATGTGGTAGAGGCTGACTCCATACACAGTTTCAAATGTAGATATGACAGAGCCCAGTAGGCTCAGGAACCTGTACACCTGTTGATTGACAGTTGAGAGGCGGGGGCAAAGAGCCAGAGCTCAACCCCCGCAAGCACAACTAGGTGAGTACTTGCAACAGTGGTTGCATAGTTGCTCACTCAGTACAGTTCCATGCATGCCACTAGTGTCAGTGGCCTCGGGTAAAAACATCAACATCCTCCCAACCTCCCCCAAGGTCAAATTACAGACCCTCCCACCCCAACCCATCTGTGGGCGGTAGTGGAAAGGGTTACTGAGCCCATTATGTGCCTCTGTAACCCTTTCTACTACCGCCCACAAGATGGGTATGGGGTGCATAATAAATGAACTAAACTAACTCCCCAACTAGGACGACTAGGGGGGGAAGGGGTGGGGTAGAGGACTCTGGCAAAAGTCAGGACATCCTTCAGAGACTTGAATAAGGAGGATTTTAGATCACTGTATACCGCCTGTGTGAGGCCAGTCTTGGAGTATGCCGCCCCATCTTGGAGCCCTCGTCTTGAAAGCCCCACAATGAAACTCGAAAAGGTGCAGAAGCTTAAAATGAGGCTCGTCCCAGAGCTGCGAGGGATGAGGTACGAAGACAGACAGAAGGAACTAAACCTGACGACGTTAGAAAGGAGGGAGAGAGGGGATATGATACAGACGAATTCATAGATATAATTCATTTCATTCATACTTAGAGGGATTGATAAGGTGGAAAGAGAGGAAATGTTTGCAATGAATATCAACAGAGCAAGGAGGCACGGACGGCAGTTTGAGACTCAGATGTGTCATAGAGATGTTAGAAAGTTTTCCTTTACCGTAAAGGGTAGTGAGTATATGGGACGACCTAAAGGAGCAGGTTGTGGAGGCTAACTCTATTCATAACTTTAAAAGCATGATTGATAGAGATATAGGCCAATGAATAGACAACCAACGGCTAGAAAAGCGGGGTCCAAGAGCTACAGCTCGATCCTGCAGGCACAAATAGGTGAGCAAGCACACACACACGCACTCACGTGTGTGCACACACATGGTAACGACTTACAAGATACTAAGGGGAACTGCCAACGGATATATACAGAAGCAATGTTCAAAGTAAGGACCGCGATAGCACCCACATAGACTAAAGACTGACGATTTAAAAGAGTTCAGCGCGCAGTATATCATTTCACGACCAAAGATCACATTCACTCCAAACAATCTACCACTTACGGGCTATTCATGCCCGTGCCACCTCTTGGGTGGCTAAATCTTTATCAAAGTAATTAACTGTCAAAAGAGAGAGGTTATAAATCGAAACTGAAAACACAGATGAATCACAGAAATGTCAACACGATATTTGATCAGTTTTTTTATTATTATTATTTTCTACCACAGACGTGGCCACACATTTACAATACTAACCAGCATATATACATATTCTTCTGTATTTGATCAGTGTAAGTCGTAAAGAAATGGAACGAAATTGATTACAAATTAATAATATTGATTATTGATTTATATTGATTATAAATTGCTAACCACCATATGGTGGATAATAACATTTCATTCACTCGGTTCATCCGAGCCTCGAACCACACACAAATAAACAGCAGCCCGCAGCTGTACCTACTGAGCCACCAGCACCCCATAATAAGGAATGCAATATCCAGTTTATTTTTTTTCATATATATACATATTATGAGAAATATATCTCTCAGTATATATCTCATATACCGAGAGGCCTTTAGATAAATGGAGGCCGTTAGGTAAATCCAGCTTCTCGGCGTACATACAGTCTAGAGGTTTTTTTAATTCATAAACCAGTAATATGTTCAAGGCCAATTTATATTGGGAGTTTATTTCTATCTGTTAATGATGCCATTCGTATTTTAATCTGTATTTAAATATACGAGTTACACGCTCCATGAAGGGAGCGTGTAACACTCCCTGAAGACGCTCGACTCCCTTCTCCTTACATGTGTGCTCCCTCCTCCATTGGCGCGTCTCCACGCTCCCCCTCTCCCCCCAATCTAAGTACCTCGTTCGTCCTCCTCCTTGAGAGACTAACTAGCCACGGGACAGTGTAGCCAGCCAGGCCGTCCGTCTCCGTCCTCCCCCACACTGCCAGCGCCGACGTGACAAGGCCGCCATCTGTGGGCAGGGAAGCGCCACGCACCCAACAGCAGCGCATAACTCCGCTCGCTGCTGAACCTCCTCGCTCCGTCCTCGCTAGCGAGCAGTTTCCTTCTTGCCGTACGCACTCAGATTCATGAGTTACGTCAATTTACCTGAAGGGCCACAATCTCTTTGAAAACCTCAACAGGGGCAGGAAGCCGGCGGGTTCCCAGTTAATATACCTTCTTCACCATACCTTCAAGTTGTGGACAATGACTAAGAGGAGGATTGTGGAGGATTGACTGGGCGCCAATCCTTAACTGTTGCCTCTGTTCACCCAGCAGTGAATGTGTACCTGGTTGGTAAACGATTTGGCGGGTCGTATTCCAGGGGAAAATTAAGATTAAGGACCTGCCCGAGACGCTATGCGTGCTGGTGGCTTTACATGAATGTAAGAACTCTTGTATGTATGTATTGTATACATACATATTTGTATATATATATATATACATATATATATATATATATATATATATATATATATATATATATATATATATATATATATATATATATATATACATAAGTTGTGAGGGTACCACGTCTGGTGCAAATGTGGGGGACCCATAGCCTCAGAGAAGAAAATAAGGAGTATTCAGGGACCACCATGTGGATTCTCACTGAACACTAATATTATCTTCTCCTACCACCCCCATTCTTTTGTATGTACACATTTACGTTTAATTTAAACTTTGTTACAAAAAAGGAGTTACATATTGGGTACAAAGTTGGTTATCATAAGTTGTCGAGTTCCTTCAGCTCCTCAGATGACGGGCAGGAACCCTGAACGCAGTGTGCATTTCCCCTCTGTATCGCCACGCTGAGGCGCTGGAAAAGGAAGCTGGCAGCTCTAGGGGTCCTCTTGTTGTTTCAATTTGTTGTTTCCACCACAGTCTCCGTGGTGCAGTGGTAAGACACTCGCCTGGCGTTCCGCAAGCGCTTTGTCATGGGTTCGTATCCTGGCCGGGGAGGATTTACTGGGCGCAATTCCTTAACTGTAGCCTCTGTTTAACTCAACAGTAAAATGTGTACTTGGTTGTAACAACGATTCTTCGCGGCGGGGATCGTATTCCAGGGACCTGCCCGGAACGCTACGCGTACTAGTGGCTCTACAAGAATGTAACAACTCTTGTATATATCTAAAAAAAAAAAAATTAGCCTAGAACCCAGTTCCTTCAAAAAACTGGTGGCACTCTTACCCCAGGCGCCGAGTGTCTCAAAAGCAATGGGGACAAAATTGTAGTAGTGATCCAGCTCTCTATACTTACGGGATTTGTCCGATTCCCTGTAAGTGGCAGCGCCACCTGGTTGTGCAACACCGAAGTCAATGTTGGTGTTAGCCAGGGTTGATACGCACGTGTAGTCCCATACCAACTGCTGGCCATTCTTCCAAGGGTTCACTGTGATACCATTTGGGCGACCAATAAGAGCATCAGAGTTACAGGGCGTTAGGTAACGGGGCTCTCTTTCAGCTGGGCATCCAGCTGTGGTGAGGCTCCTCTTGATGATGTCGTTAACTTCGCTGTGCCTCGAGTGCCATCCCCCTGTGCTTTGGCAAAGTAGGCCATGGTGGCCGTACCTGTCAGCCACCACCTCGCCGCAAATACACTTATATCTGGTGTGGATTGGGGCAACAAGGCGTAGAGCCACAGCAATTCGGAGGGCGTATAGTGCGAAACGTGTGCCAGTTGCCGACACTGGGGTTGCTAATAGGAACTCCCCTGCATGTGGTGTTGCTACTGCTGTGTCGTGTCGTGTTGTTGCAGCACCCAGGCACTCTGCAGCAACTTGGTCTACAATGGGGCCATCCCAGCTGGATTGCTTGTGGGTTTTCGGGGATGGTGGTTGAGGTGATGGGCCTGCACGAGAGGCCCACTTGGAGCCACAGCGTATAAAATTGGGATCATGTACACCTGCCAGCTGATGTAAGTAGGCAGGTAGAATTTCCTTCACAAGGTCATCGGTTGCCGAGGAGGAGGACAGGAAGGCTGGTACAGCGATTAGCGTTGCTGTTCTAACTCCGAGGCCCCCCAAGTCTTACTGGAAGAGAAGCTTGTTTCCACTGTAGGTCATCAAGAGAGGGGGTTGAGGGCTTTTTCTAACATTGATTTCAGTAACAGTATATATATTATATATATATATATATATATATATATATATATATATATATATATATATATATATATATATATATATATATATATATATATAAACGTTTGTCGGATTGTTGCCACTGATAGATTATTTCATTTTTTTTTAAACTAATGTGCACAATGAAAGAGAGACGCGGGAAGAGCACTTAACGAGGAAATAACGAAAATAATTTGTTATACCTAACATTAAAAAGAAGAATCAAAGTAAATGATCAATTTACAATTGTGCACCCCATACTTATGCTGTGAGTGGTAGTGTATTGTGCACCCCATACTTATGCTGTGAGTGGTAGTGTATTGTGCACCCCATACTTATGCTGTGAGTGGTAGTGTATTGTGCACCCCATACTTATGCTGTGAGTGGTAGTGTATTGTGCACCCCATACTTATGCTGTGAGTTGTAGTGTATTGTGCACCCCATACTCATGCTGTGAGTGGTAGTGTATTGTGCACCCCATACTTATGCTGTGAGTGGTAGTGTATTGTGCACCCCATACTTATGCTGTGAGCGGTAGTGTATTGTGCACCCCATACTTATGCTGTGAGTGGTAGTGTATTGTGCACCCCATATTTATGCTGTGAGTGGTAGTGTATTGTGCACCCCATACTTATGCTGTGAGTGGTAGTGTATTGTGCACCCCATACTTATGCTGTGAGTGGTAGTGTATTGTGCACCCCATACTTATGCTGTGAGCGGTAGTGTATTGTGCACCTCATACTTATGCTGTGAGCGGTAGTGTATTGTGCACCCCATACTTATGCTGTGAGTGGTAGTGTATTGTGCACCCCATACTTATGCTGTGAGCGGTAGTGTATTGTGCACCCCATACTTATGCTGTGATGACGTAAAATGATGAAAGAGCACAAAAAGGTCTTAATGAGGTTAAACTCCCCACTGACCGACTGGTAATACCTGCAGTATAATAGGAAGCGTCGCAGGCTCAGAACCGAACTGTTTCAGGTTCAATTTATGCGACAGGACAGAGACGTTTGGGCATTCTTTCCTTTCACCTGATGCCTCTTTTCACCTATGGCAATAAAATATGTACAAAGAGCTAAGCAGCTGCTGAAGGTGGCATCCTGGCTAAGATTCCTGGCGGACTAGGGAATCTTCTGGCAGACTTGGGAATCTTCTGGCTGGCTAGGGAATCTTCTGGCTGACTAGGGAATCTTCTGGCTGACTAGGGAATCTTCTGGCGGACTAGGGAATCTTCTGGCTGACTAGGGAATCTTTTGGCGGAATAGGGAATCTTCTGGCGGACTAGGGAATCTTCTGGCGGACTAGGGAATCTTCTGGCTGACTAGGGAATCTCCTGGCAGACTAGGGAATCTCCTGGCAGACTAGGGAATCTTCTGACGGACTAGGGAATCTTCTGACGGACTAGGGAATCGTCTGACGGACTAGGGAATAAAACTAACATGCAGAAAATGCAAGCGGTACAAAATAAGGCGCTAAGGAGAGCAGCAAAACACCGTCCGCCATATAATCAGACAATCCAGGAGCTCCATGAACTCCTGAACATACAGCCACTAAACATCAGACTGCAGCACCAAGCCATCAGGGTGTGGAACACCATTGAAATGTTAGAGGACCCAATGTTTGAAAGATTGCTCCAAGACGAGACGCCCCGCTCCCACTGCTGGTGGCCCAAGAGCCTCGATTCTCTGGATGAAAACCCCGCTCCACAGTATATAATCCCCAGATGAGATATACATGTGTATATATGAACAGTTCAAATATGTGTATGTGTGAACAACTCGATAAATAAAAATATGTGTATGAACAACTAGATAAATAATGTGTATGAACAACTCGATAAATAATAATAATAATAAAATAAAGAGCCTTAAACAGAACAACATGTGTGGAAGCATCGGAGTGTGTATATATGAATGCTACACAGTATTCATCTATAGACATCCATATATGGTGAAACACATGTGAAGAACCTCTCACACACTCACAGCTCCCTGACAAGAGGGAGCCAGCTTAGCTTAGCTGCCAACACCCACACATCGTGTCAGCAAGGCGGACAGCCCGCCTGCTTTCATACCTCTCACTGTACTTCCCACTTCTATACTTCCCTTCACCTATGCCTCTCCTTCCTCTTTACTCAAAAAAAAAAAAAAAAAAAAAAAAAAAAAAAAAAAAAGGGAATCACCCATCTAAGGTGAACCAAACATTGTTACCTAAATCAACTTGATTTAGGTAACAATGTTACCTAAATCAAGTAGATTTAGGCACCATCGTTACCTAAATCTTGTTCACCTTATTTATCTCCATCTACTTGAAGGCTACTTTGTGGCCTCGACCGGAACAGGAAGCCAGCGGCTTGTCAAGGGTCAAACACCCTCTCTCCACACCCACCACCATTGCTTCTGATAATTTTTTTCTACCTGGATTTTAACTGAAGTATTTGCCTGAAGTCTTATCCCGACTAACCGGCGGGTAGGCGGTTCTACGGGTTTATAACGCTACGGGCGAGTGCGCAACGAAGCTTGCTTCATCTGTGTATATATTGAAAAACTGCCTTGGAAATATTGTAGACTGCATCCTGGAGAAGGTTTCTTGTTAGCCTAGATGGGCCTTAATAAGCCTAAGGCTTTCTGTTCCCGACAATGCAGTAGAATGTGACGCTACTCCGACAATAGGAAGTGAAGTTGAAAGTTTTAATAGTATCCTCCAAACTGCCGTCGTTTTCTTTTTCACTTCAACATGATACACAAAGAACATGGTACAGCTTCATGCAGCTCGAGCGGTGACTTTAGTATTTTTCTCATCACTCTGGGTCGTTCTAAGCTTAGTTCATTTATTATGCCTTCATGTTCTTCATGGGAGCTGTAGTTGACCCAATACCCATCTTGCGAGTGGCAGTGGACCCCTTACCCATCCTGCAAGTTGCAGTGGACTCCCTTACCCATCTTGCGAGTGGCAGTGGACCCCTTACCCATCCTGCAAGTTGCAGTGGACCCCTTACCCATCCTGCGAGCTGCAGTGGACCCCCTTACCCATCTTGCGAGTGGCAGTGGACCCCTTACCCATCTTGCGAGTGGCAGTGGACCCCCTTACCCATCTTGCGAGTGGCAGTGGACCCCTTACCCATCCTGCAAGTTGCAGTGGACCTCTTACCCATCTTGCGACTGGCAGTGGACCCTTTACCCATCCTGGGAACTGCAGTAGAACCCCTTACCCGTCTTGCGACTGGCAGTGGACCCTTTACCCATCATACGAGCTCCAGTGGATCCCTTACCCATCCTGCAAGCTGCCGTGGACCTCTTACCCATCACACGAGCTCCAATGGATCCCTTACCCATCATACGAGCCGCAGTGGACCTCTTACCCATCCTGCGAGCTCCAATGGATCCCTTACCCATCATACGAGCCGCAGTGGACCTCTTACCCATCATACGAGCTCCAATGGATCCCTTACCCATCATACGAGCCGCAGTGGACCTCTTACCCATCATACGAACCGCAGTGGACCTCTTACCCATCTTGCAAGTGGCAGTGGACCCCTTACCCATCCTGTGAGTGTAGTACAAAAGAATACAGAGGAACATTAAAATTGTGAAATTTTGTCTAGGGATCTGAAATTCTGGTCGGAATCCAAGAGTTAATAAAAAATAAATGACTAAATTTAGAAACGTTGTTTATTATTTATCTGTTAACTATTAACAGATTGTAAAAGCGTAAGCTTGAAATATTTTAATTTAATGTTACAATTATTTACATCTCTACTCAAGATAGTGTTATCCTTAAATTAGAA
>WNGS01009573.1:19671-40965 GCA_020271785.1 Procambarus virginalis
GTGGTAGTAGGGCCCCATAGACAGCATGTGGGCAGTAGCATACCCCCATACCCATCCGTAGGGTGGTAGTGACCCCCATTCCCATCCTGAGGGTGGTTGTGGACCCATACTTATCCTCATGGTGGTAGTGGACCACATACCCAGCCTGTGGGCAGTAGGGGACCCCCATAGCCATCCTGAGTGTGTTAATGGACCCAAACCCATCCTGAGAGTGGCAGTGGACCCCATAACCATCCTGTGGGAGGTAATGGACCCCATACCCATCCTGTGGGTGGTAGTGGACCCCAAACACATAGTGTGGGTGGTAATCGACCCCATACCCATCCTGTGGGTGGTAATCGACCCCATACCAATCCTGAGGTGGTAGTGGACCCATACCCCATCTTGAGGGTGGTAGTGTACCCCATCCCGAAGACTGTAATGGACCCCATAACCATCTTATGGGTGGTAGGGGACCCCATACCCCATCCTGAGGATGGTAGTGAACCCTACACCCATCCTGTGGGTGGAAAGGAACCCCATACCCATCCTGAAGGTGGTAGTGGACCCCATGCCCATCCAAGGGGGCCATACTGAGCCCCGTACCCATCCTTTGGGCAGCAGATGACCTAATACCCACCCTTTGGCTGTATTGGACCCAGTACCCATCCTGAGGGCAGTAGTGGACCCTGTACCCTTCCAACAGGTAGAAATAGACCCCCATACCTATCCTTTTGGGTGTTAGTGGCCCACATAAACATCGTATGAGATGTTGTAGACCCTACGTCTATCCGATTTGCAGTAGTTTGCCCGCATACACATTCCAACGTCACTTCGTTTTCTCTAGACGTTCCTATAACCCTTCTCTAAGATCTTTAAAAGCATACACTATTATATATAATGTTGTTTGGCGAAAGCATCATTATTATAAGTAATAATTTACAGAGTACTTATAATAATTTTCTGAAAAGCACCAAGATTTCTCCTAAGTGCTAACCTTTAATAGTATGCACTCTAGAATAGTAGTTGAAACAATAGTTGATACAGAATGGAGACTTATAATAACTTTTTTGAACTTTACAGAAAAGAGTAAACAAGTTTAGTAACGAGATCATTCAACAGCTATCATCTTCGTTGACGACTTCACTACAATCTTAATTAATTAGCCTTAAGATCATCCAAAATACTAAAATAAGAAGCCACAGGTGGCGGCCATGTATACCATAGGTGCTCTATATAAATCTTAATTAATAATTGTAATAATACTAATTATTATTATTTATTAGTTAACTTTGCCTCAAATAAACTAGATTTTCTTGGTTTTCTCTAAATATTGCTGCCTTCAGGTGGCTCTGAGGCAGTCAGAGATGGTGATCACTTCCCGCCTTACGAGGAAATGATTTAGCTAACTTTGGAACACACTGTGCTCAGTCACACAAGGTCTTCATGCCTTCCTCTGTGCTCAGTCCCACAAGGTCTTCATGCCTTCCTCTGTGCTCAGTCCCACAAGGTCTTCATGCCTTCCTCTGTGCTCAGTCCCATAAGGTCTTCATGCCTTCCTCTGTGCTCAGTCCCATAAGGTCTTCATGCCTTCCTCTGTGCTCAGTCCCACAAGGTCTCCATGCCGTCCTCTGTGCTCAGTCCCATAAGGTCTTCATGCCTTCCTCTGTGCTCAGTCCCACAAGGTCTCCATGCCGTCCTCTGTGCTCAGTCCGACAAGGTCGAATTACTGACCATTCCTAAGATGCACAAACTATATAATAAATTGATTGTTTTGGTAATTATTAATTAATATTTTGTTCACGTATATTACCCACTACCCATCGGCTCTTTGAGGGTGGGGTACAGAGTACATGTGGTGGTACAGAGTACATGTGGTGGTACAGAGTACATGTGGTGGTATAGAGTACATGTGGTGGTACAGAGTACATGTGGTGGTATAGAGTACATGTGGTGGGTACAGAGTACAGGTGGTGGGTACAGAGTACATGTGATGGTACAGAGTACATGTGGTGGTATAGAGTACATGTGGTGGGTACAGAGTACATGTAATGGTACAGAGTACATGTGGTGGTATAGAGTACATGTGGTGGGTACAGAGAACATGTGGTGGTACAGAGTACATGTGATGGTACAGAGTACATGTGGTGGTATAGAGTACATGTGGTGGTACAGAGTACATGTGGTGGGTACAGAGTACATGTGATGGTACAGAGTACATGTGGTGGTATAGAGTACATGTGATGGAACAGAGTACATGTGGTGGTATAGAGTACATGTGATGGTACAGAGTACATGTGATGGTACAGAGTACATGTGGTGGTACAGAGTACATGTGATGGTACAGAGTACATGTGGTGGTATAGAGTATATGTAATGGTACAGAGTACATGTGGTGGTATAGAGTACATGTGATGGTACAGAGTACATGTGGTGGTATAGAGTACATGTGGTGGTATAGAGTACATGTGATGGTACAGAGTACATGTGGTGGTATAGAGTACATGTGATGGTACAGAGTACATGTGGTGGTATAGAGTACATGTGGTGGTATAGAGTACATGTGATGGTACAGAGTACATGTGGTGGTATAGAGTACATGTGATGGTACAGAGTACATGTGGTGGTATAGAGTACATGTGGTGGTACAGAGTACATGTGGTGGTATAGAGTACATGTGATGGTACAGAGTACATGTGGTGGTATAGAGTACATGTGGTGGTACAGAGTACATGTGGTGGTACAGAGTACATGTGATGTTACAGAGTACATGTGGTGGTATAGAGTACATGTGGTGGGTACAGAGTACATGTGGTGGTACAGAGTACATGTGATGGTACAGAGTACATGTGGTGGTATAGAGTACATGTGGTGGTACAGAGTACATGTGGTGGTACAGAGTACATGTGTGGGTACAGAGTACATGTGGTGGGTACAGAGTACATGTGTGGGTACAGAGTACATGTGTGGGTACAGAGTGCATGTGTGGGTACAGAGTACATGTGTGGGTACAGAGTACATGTGGTGGGTACAGAGTATATGTGGTGGTACAGAGTACATGTGGTGGTACAGAGTACATCTGGTGGTACAGATTACATGTGGTGGTACAGAGTACATGTGGTGGTACAGAGTACATGTGTGGGTACAGAGTACAAGTATGGGTACAGAGTACATGTGTGGGTACAGAGTACATGTGTGGGTACAGAGTACATGTGATGGTACAGAGTACATGTGGTGGGTACAGAGTATATGTGGTGGTACAGAGTACATGTGGTGGTACAGAGTACATGCGTGGGTACAGAGTACAAGTATGGGTACAGAGTACATGTGTGGGTACAGAGTACATGTGTGGGTACAGAGTACATGTGTGGGTACAGAGTACATGTGGTGGGTACAGAGTATATGTGGTGGTATAGAGTACATGTGTGGGTACAGAGTACATGTGGTGGTACAGAGTACATGTGTGGGTACAGAGTACATGTGGTGGTACAGAGTACATGTGTGGGTACAGAGTACATGTGTGGGTACAGAGTACATGTGGTGGTACAGAGTACATGTGGTGGTACAGAGTACATGTGGTGGTACAGAGTATATGTGTGGGTACAGAGTATATGTGTGGGTACAGAGTACATGTGTGGGTACAGAGTATATGTGTGGGTACAGAGTACATGTAGTGGTACAGAGTACATGTGGTAGTACAGAGTACATGTGGTGGTACAGAGTATATGTGTGGGTACAGAGTATATGTGTGGGTACAGAGTACATGTGTGGGTACAGAGTATATGTGTGGGTACAGAGTATATGTGTGGGTACAGAGTATATGTGGTGGTACAGAGTACATGTGGTGGGTACAGAGTATATGTGTGGGTACAGAGTACATGTGGTGGGTACAGAGTGCATGTGTGGGTACAGAGTATATGTGTGGGTGCAGAGTATATGTGTGGGTACAGAGTATATGTGTGGGTACAGAGTATATGTGTGGGTACAGAGTATATGTGTGGGTACAGAGTATATGTGTGGGTACAGAGTATATGTGGTGGGTACAGAGTATATGTGTGGGTACAGAGTACATGTGGTGGGTACAGAGTATATGTGGTGGTACAGAGTACATGTGTGGGTACAGAGTATATGTGTGGGTACAGAGTATATGTGTGGGTACAGAGTATATGTGTGGGTACAGAGTATATGTGGTGGGTACAGAGTATATGTGTGGGTACAGAGTATATGTGTGGGTACAGAGTACATGTGGTGGGTACAGAGTATATGTGTGGGTACAGAGTATATGTGTGGGTACAGAGTATATGTGTGGGTACAGAGTATATGTGTGGGTACAGAGTATATGTGGTGGGTACAGAGTATATGTGTGGGTACAGAGTACATTTGGTGGGTACAGAGTATATGTGGTGGGTACAGAGTATATGTGTGGGTACAGAGTATATGTGTGGGTACAGAGCACATGTGGTGGGTACAGAGTATATGTGTGGGTACAGAGTATATGTGTGGGTACAGAGTATATGTGGTGGGTACAGAGTATATGTGTGGGTACAGAGTACATGTGGTGGGTACAGAGTATATGTGGTGGTACAGAGTACATGTGTGGGTACAGAGTATATGTGTGGGTACAGAGTATATGTGTGGGTACAGAGTATATGTGTGGGTACAGAGTATATGTGGTGGGTACAGAGTATATGTGTGGGTACAGAGTATATGTGTGGGTACAGAGTACATGTGGTGGGTACAGAGTATATGTGTGGGTACAGAGTACATGTGGTGGGTACAGAGTATATGTGTGGGTACAGAGTATATGTGTGGGTACAGAGTACATGTGGTGGGTGGTACAGAGTATATGTGTGGATACAGAGTACATGTGGTGGGTACAGAGTATATGTGTGGGTACAGAGTATATGTGTGGGTACAGAGTACATGTGGTGGGTACAGAGTATATGTGTGGGTACAGAGTACATGTGGTGGGTACAGAGTATATGTGTGGGTACAGAGTATATGTGTGGGTACAGAGTACATGTGGTGGGTACAGAGTATATGTGGTGGGTACAGAGTATATGTGTGGGTACAGAGTATATGTGTGGGTACAGAGTATATGTGGTGGGTACAGAGTACATGTGGTGGGTACAGAGTATATGTGTGGGTACAGAGTACATGTGGTGGGTACAGAGTATATGTGTGGGTACAGAGTACATGTGGTGGGTACAGAGTATATGTGTGGGTACAGAGTACATGTGGTGGGTACAGAGTATATGTGTGGGTACAGAGTATATGTGGTGGGTACAGAGTATATGTGTGGGTACAGAGTATATGTGGTGGGTACAGAGTATATGTGGTGGTACAGAGTATATGTGTGGGTACAGAGTATATGTGGTGGGTACAGAGTATATGTGGTGGTACAGAGTATATGTGTGGGTACAGAGTATATGTGTGGGTACAGAGTATATGTGTGGGTACAGAGTATATGTGGTGGTACAGAGTATATGTGTGGGTACAGAGTATATGTGGTGGGTACAGAGTATATGTGTGGGTACAGAGTATATGTGGTGGGTACAGAGTATATGTGGTGGTACAGAGTATATGTGTGGGTACAGAGTATATGTGTGGGTACAGAGTATATGTGTGGGTACAGAGTATATGTGGTGGTACAGAGTATATGTGTGGGTACAGAGTACATGTGGTGGTACAGAGTATATGTGTGGGTACAGAGTATATGTGTGGGTACAGAGTATATGTGTGGGTACAGAGTACATGTGTGGGTACAGAGTATATGTGTGGGTACAGAGTACATGTGGTGGTACAGAGTATATGTGTGGGTACAGAGTATATGTGTGGGTACAGAGTATATGTGGTGGGTACAGAGTATATGTGTGGGTACAGAGTATATGTGTGGGTACAGAGTATATGTGTGGGTACAGAGTATATGTGTGGGTACAGAGTATATGTGGTGGGTACAGAGTATATGTGTGGGTACAGAGTACATGTGGTGGGTACAGAGTATATGTGTGGGTACAGAGTATATGTGTGGGTACAGAGTATATGTGTGGGTACAGAGTACATGTGTGGGTACAGAGTACATGTGATGGTACAGAGTACATGTGGTGGTATAGAGTACATGTGATGGTACAGAGTACATGTGGTGGTACAGAGTACATGTGGTGGTATAGAGTACATGTGATGGTACAGAGTACATGTGGTGGTATAGAGTACATGTGGTGGTACAGAGTACATGTGGTGGTATAGAGTACATGTGATGGTACAGAGTACATGTGGTGGTACAGAGTATATGTGATGGTACAGAGTACATGTGGTGGTACAGAGTATATGTGATGGTACAGAGTACATGTGGTGGTACAGAGTACATGTGATCGTAGAGAGTACATGTGGTGGTACAGAGTACATGTGATGGTACAGAGTACATGTGTGGGTACAGAGTACATGTGATGGTACAGAGTACATGTGGTGGTATAGAGTACATGTGATGGCACAGAGTACATGTGGTGGTATAGAGTACATGTGGTGGTACAGAGTACATGTGTGGGTACAGAGTACATGTGGTGGTACAGAGTACATGTGGTGGTATAGAGTACATGTGATGGTACAGAGTACATGTGGTGGTATAGAGTACATGTGGTGGTACAGAGTACATGTGATGGTACAGAGTACATGTGATGGTACAGAGTACATGTGGTGGTACAGAGTACATGTGGTGGTACAGAGTACATGTGGTGGTACAGAGTACATGTGGTGGGTACAGAGTACATGTGTGGGTACAGAGTACATGTGTGGGTACAGAGTACATGTGGTGGAGGCTGACTCCATACACAGTTTCAAATGTAGATATGACAGAGCCCAGTAGGCTCAGGAACCTGTACACCAGTTGATTGACAGTTGAAAGGCGGGACCAAAGAGCCAGAGCTCAACCCCCGCAAGCACAACTAGGTGAGTACTCCTTGCAACAGTGGTTGCATAGTTGCTCACTCAGTACAGTTCCATGCATGCCACTAGTGTCAGTGGCCCTCGGGTAAACATCAACATCCCCCCAACCTCCCCCAAAGGTCAAATTACAGACCCTCCCCCAACTAGGACGACTAGGGGGGAAGGGGTGGGGTAGAGGACTCTGGCAAAAGTCAGGACATCCTTCAGAGACTTGAATAAGGAGGATTTTAGATCAATGTATACCGCCTGTGTGAGGCCAGTCTTGGAGTATGCCGCCCCATCTTGGAGCCCTCGTCTTGAAAGCCCCACAATGAAACTCGAAAAGGTGCAGAAGCTTAAAATGAGACTCGTCCCAGAGCTGCGAGGGATGAGGTACGAAGACAGACAGAAGGAACTAAACCTGACGACGTTAGAAAGGAGGGAGAGAGGGGATATGATACAGACGAATTCATAGATATAATTCATTTCATTCATACTTAGAGGGATTGATAAGGTGGAAAGAGAGGAAATGTTTGCAATGAATATCAACAGAACAAGGAGGCACGGACGGCAGCTTGAGACTCAGATGTGTCATAGAGATGTTAGAAAGTTTTCCTTTACCGTAAAGGGTAGTGAGTATATGGGACGACCTAAAGGAACAGGTTGTGGAGGCTAACTCTATTCATAACTTTAAAAGCATGATTGATAGAGATATAGGCCAATGAATAGACAATCAACGGCTAGAAAAGCGGGGTCCAAGAGCTACAGCTCGATCCTGCAGGCACAAATAGGTGAGTAAGCACACACACACGCACTCACGTGTGTGCACACACATGGTAACGACTTACAAGATACTAAGGGGAACTGCCAACGGTTATATACAGAAGCAATGTTCATAGTAAGGACTGCGATAGCACCCACATAGACTAAAGACTGACGATTTAAAAGAGAGTTCAGCGCGCAGTATATCATTTCACGACCAAAGATCACATTCACTCCAAACAATCTACCACTTACGGGCTATTCATGCCCGTGCCACCTCTTGGGTGGCTAAATCTTTATCAAAGTAATTAACTGTCAAAAGAGAGAGGTTATAAATCGAAACTGAAAACACAGATGAATCACAGAAATGTCAACACGATATTTGATCAGTTTTTTTATTATTATTATTTTCTACCACAGACGTGGCCACACATTTACAATACTAACCAGCATATATACATATTCTTCTGTATTTGATCAGTGTAAGTCGTAAAGAAATGGAACGAAATTGATTAAAAATTAATAATATTGATTATTGATTTATATTGATTATAAATTGCTAACCACCATATGGTGGATAATAACATTTCATTCACTCGGTTCATCCGAGCCTCGAACCACACACAAATAAACAGCAGCCCGCAGCTGTACCTACTGAGCCACCAGCACCCCATAATAAGGAATGCAATATCCAGTTTATTTTTTTTCATATATATACATATTATGAGAAATATATCTCTCAGTATATATCTCATATACCGAGAGGCCTTTAGATAAATGGAGGCCGTTAGGTAAATCCAGCTTCTCGGCGTACATACAGTCTAGAGATTTTTTTAATTCATAAACCAGTAATATGTTCAAGGCCAATTTATATTGGGAGTTTATTTCTATCTGTTAATGATGCCATTCGTATTTTAATCTGTATTTAAATATACGAGTTACACGCTCCATGAAGGGAGCGTGTAACACTCCCTGAAGGGAGCGTGTAACACTCCCTGAAGACGCTCGACTCCCTTCTCCTTACATGTGTGCTCCCTCCTCCATTGGCGCGTCTCCACGCTCCCCCTCTCCCCCCAATCTAAGTACCTCGTTCGTCCTCCTCCTTGAGAGACTAACTAGCCACGGGACAGTGTAGCCAGCCAGGCCGTCCGTCTCCGTCCTCCCCCACACTGCCAGCGCCGACGTGACAAGGCCGCCATCTGTGGGCAGGGAAGCGCCACGCACCCAACAGCAGCGCATAACTCCGCTCGCTGCTGAACCTCCTCGCTCCGTCCTCGCTAGCGAGCAGTTTCCTTCTTGCCGTACGCACTCAGATTCATGAGTTACGTCAATTTACCTGAAGGGCCACAATCTCTTTGAAAACCTCAACAGGGGCAGGAAGCCGGCGGGTTCCCAGTTAATATACCTTCTTCACCATACCTTCAAGTTGTGGACAATGACTAAGAGGAGGATTGTGGAGGATTGACTGGGCGCCAATCCTTAACTGTTGCCTCTGTTCACCCAGCAGTGAATGTGTACCTGGTTGGTAAACGATTTGGCGGGTCGTATTCCAGGGGAAAATTAAGATTAAGGACCTGCCCGAGACGCTATGCGTGCTGGTGGCTTTACATGAATGTAAGAACTCTGTATGTATGTATTGTATACATACATATGTATATATATATATATATATATATATATATATATATATATATATATATATATATATATATATATATATATATATATATATATACATAAGTTGTGAGGGTACCACGTCTGGTGCAAATGTGGGGGACCCATAGCCTCAGAGAAGAAAATAAGGAGTATTCAGGGACCACCATGTGGATTCTCACTGAACACTAATATTATCTTCTCCTACCACCCCCATTCTTTGTATGTACACATTTACGTTTAATTTAAACTTTGTTACAAAAAAGGAGTTACATATTGGGTACAAAGTTGGTTATCATAAGTTGTCGAGTTCCTCCAGCTCCTCAGATGGCAGGAACCCTGAACGCAGTGTGCATTTCCCCTCTGTATCGCCACGCTGAGGCGCTGGAAAAGGAAGCTGGCAGCTCTAGGGGTCCTCTTGTTGTTTCAATTTGTTGTTTCCACCACAGTCTCCGTGGTGCAGTGGTAAGACACTCCCCTGGCGTTCCGCAAGCGCTTTGTCATGGGTTCGTATCCTGGCCGGGGAGGATTTACTGGGCGCAATTCCTTAACTGTAGCCTCTGTTTAACTCAACAGTAAAATGTGTACTTGGTTGTAACAACGATTCTTCGCGGCGGGGATCGTATTCCAGGGACCTGCCCGGAACGCTACGCGTACTAGTGGCTCTACAAGAATGTAACAACTCTTGTATATATCTAAAAAAAAAAATTAGCCTAGAACCCAGTTCCTTCAAAAAACTGGTGGCACTCTTACCCCAGGCGCCGAGTGTCTCAAAAGCAATGGGGACAAAATTGTAGTAGTGATCCAGCTCTCTATACTTACGGGATTTGTCCGATTCCCTGTAAGTGGCAGCGCCACCTGGTTGTGCAACACCGAAGTCAATGTTGGTGTTAGCCAGGGTTGATACGCACGTGTAGTCCCATACCAACTGCTGGCCATTCTTCCAAGGGTTCACTGTGATACCATTGGGCGACCAATAAGAGCATCAGAGTTACAGGGCGTTAGGTAACGGGGCTCTCTTTCAGCTGGGCATCCAGCTGTGGTGAGGCTCCTCTTGATGATGTCGTTAACTTCGCTGTGCCTCGAGTGCCATCCCCCTGTGCTTTGGCAAAGTAGGCCATGGTGGCCGTACCTGTCAGCCACCACCTCGCCGCAAATACACTTATATCTGGTGTGGATTGGGGCAACAAGGCGTAGAGCCACAGCAATTCGGAGGGCGTATAGTGCGAAACGTGTGCCAGTTGCCGACACTGGGGTTGCTAATAGGAACTCCCCTGCATGTGGTGTTGCTACTGCTGTGTCGTGTCGTGTTGTTGCAGCACCCAGGCACTCTGCAGCAACTTGGTCTACAATGGGGCCATCCCAGCTGGATTGCTTGTGGGTTTTCGGGGATGGTGGTTGAGGTGATGGGCCTGCACGAGAGGCCCACTTGGAGCCACAGCGTATAAAATTGGGATCATGTACACCTGCCAGCTGATGTAAGTAGGCAGGTAGAATTTCCTTCACAAGGTCATCGGTTGCCGAGGAGGAGGACAGGAAGGCTGGTACAGCGATTAGCGTTGCTGTTCTAACTCCGAGGCCCCCCAAGTCTTACTGGAAGAGAAGCTTGTTTCCACTGTAGGTCATCAAGAGAGGGGTTGAGGGCTTTTTCTAACATTGATTTCAGTAACAGTATATATATTATATATATATATATATATATATATATATATATATATATATATATATATATATATATATATATATATATATATATATATAAACGTTTGTCGGATTGTTGCCACTGATAGATTATTTCATTTTTTTTAAACTAATGTGCACAATGAAAGAGAGACGCGGGAAGAGCACTTAACGAGGAAATAACGAAAATAATTTGTTATACCTAACATTAAAAAAGAAGAATCAAAGTAAATGATCAATTTACAATTGTGCACCCCATACTTATGCTGTGAGTGGTAGTGTATTGTGCACCCCATGCACATACTTATGCTGTGAGTGGTAGTGTATTGTGCACCCCATACTTATGCTGTGAGTGGTAGTGTATTGTGCACCCCATACTTATGCTGTGAGTTGTAGTGTATTGTGCACCCCATACTCATGCTGTGAGTGGTAGTGTATTGTGCACCCCATACTTATGCTGTGAGTGGTAGTGTATTGTGCACCCCATACTTATGCTGTGAGCGGTAGTGTATTGTGCACCCCATACTTATGCTGTGAGTGGTAGTGTATTGTGCACCCCATATTTATGCTGTGAGTGGTAGTGTATTGTGCACCCCATACTTATGCTGTGAGTGGTAGTGTATTGTGCACCCCATACTTATGCTGTGAGTGGTAGTGTATTGTGCACCCCATACTTATGCTGTGAGCGGTAGTGTATTGTGCACCTCATACTTATGCTGTGAGCGGTAGTGTATTGTGCACCCCATACTTATGCTGTGAGTGGTAGTGTATTGTGCACCCCATACTTATGCTGTGAGCGGTAGTGTATTGTGCACCCCATACTTATGCTGTGATGACGTAAAATGATGAAAGAGCACAAAAAGGTCTTAATGAGGTTAAACTCCCCACTGACCGACTGGTAATACCTGCAGTATAATAGGAAGCGTCGCAGGCTCAGAACCGAACTGTTTCAGGTTCAATTTATGCGACAGGACAGAGACGTTTGGGCATTCTTTCCTTTCACCTGATGCCTCTTTTCACCTATGGCAATAAAATATGTACAAAGAGCTAAGCAGCTGCTGAAGGTGGCATCCTGGCTAAGATTCCTGGCGGACTAGGGAATCTTCTGGCAGACTTGGGAATCTTCTGGCTGGCTAGGGAATCTTCTGGCTGACTAGGGAATCTTCTGGCTGACTAGGGAATCTTCTGGCGGACTAGGGAATCTTCTGGCTGACTAGGGAATCTTTTGGCGGAATAGGGAATCTTCTGGCGGACTAGGGAATCTTCTGGCGGACTAGGGAATCTTCTGGCTGACTAGGGAATCTCCTGGCAGACTAGGGAATCTCCTGGCAGACTAGGGAATCTTCTGACGGACTAGGGAATCTTCTGACGGACTAGGGAATCGTCTGACGGACTAGGGAATAAAACTAACATGCAGAAAATGCAAGCGGTACAAAATAAGGCGCTAAGGAGAGCAGCAAAACACCGTCCGCCATATAATCAGACAATCCAGGAGCTCCATGAACTCCTGAACATACAGCCACTAAACATCAGACTGCAGCACCAAGCCATCAGGGTGTGGAACACCATTGAAATGTTAGAGGACCCAATGTTTGAAAGATTGCTCCAAGACGAGACGCCCCGCTCCCACTGCTGGTGGCCCAAGAGCCTCGATTCTCTGGATGAAAACCCCGCTCCACAGTATATAATCCCCAGATGAGATATACATGTGTATATATGAACAGTTCAAATATGTGTATGTGTGAACAACTCGATAAATAAAAATATGTGTATGAACAACTAGATAAATAATGTGTATGAACAACTCGATAAATAATAATAATAATAAAATAAAGAGCCTTAAACAGAACAACATGTGTGGAAGCATCGGAGTGTGTATATATGAATGCTACACAGTATTCATCTATAGACATCCATATATGGTGAAACACATGTGAAGAACCTCTCACACACTCACAGCTCCCTGACAAGAGGGAGCCAGCTTAGCTTAGCTGCCAACACCCACACATCGTGTCAGCAAGGCGGACAGCCCGCCTGCTTTCATACCTCTCACTGTACTTCCCACTTCTATACTTCCCTTCACCTATGCCTCTCCTTCCTCTTTACTCAAAAAAAAAAAAAAAAAAAAAAAAAAAAAAAAAAAAAAAAGGGAATCACCCATCTAAGGTGAACCAAACATTGTTACCTAAATCAACTTGATTTAGGTAACAATGTTACCTAAATCAAGTAGATTTAGGCACCATCGTTACCTAAATCTTGTTCACCTTATTTATCTCCATCTACTTGAAGGCTACTTTGTGGCCTCGACCGGAACAGGAAGCCAGCGGCTTGTCAAGGGTCAAACACCCTCTCTCCACACCCACCACCATTGCTTCTGATAATTTTTTTCTACCTGGATTTTAAACTGAAGTATTTGCCTGAAGTCTTATCCCGACTAACCGGCGGGTAGGCGGTTCTACGGGTTTATAACGCTACGGGCGAGTGCGCAACGAAGCTTGCTTCATCTGTGTATATATTGAAAAACTGCCTTGGAAATATTGTAGACTGCATCCTGGAGAAGGTTTCTTGTTAGCCTAGATGGGCCTTAATAAGCCTAAGGCTTTCTGTTCCCGACAATGCAGTAGAATGTGACGCTACTCCGACAATAGGAAGTGAAGTTGAAAGTTTTAATAGTATCCTCCAAACTGCCGTCGTTTTCTTTTTCACTTCAACATGATACACAAAGAACATGGTACAGCTTCATGCAGCTCGAGCGGTGACTTTAGTATTTTTCTCATCACTCTGGGTCGTTCTAAGCTTAGTTCATTTATTATGCCTTCATGTTCTTCATGGGAGCTGTAGTTGACCCAATACCCATCTTGCGAGTGGCAGTGGACCCCTTACCCATCCTGCAAGTTGCAGTGGACTCCCTTACCCATCTTGCGAGTGGCAGTGGACCCCTTACCCATCCTGCAAGTTGCAGTGGACCCCTTACCCATCCTGCGAGCTGCAGTGGACCCCCTTACCCATCTTGCGAGTGGCAGTGGACCCCTTACCCATCTTGCGAGTGGCAGTGGACCCCCTTACCCATCTTGCGAGTGGCAGTGGACCCCTTACCCATCCTGCAAGTTGCAGTGGACCTCTTACCCATCTTGCGACTGGCAGTGGACCCTTTACCCATCCTGGGAACTGCAGTAGAACCCCTTACCCGTCTTGCGACTGGCAGTGGACCCTTTACCCATCATACGAGCTCCAGTGGATCCCTTACCCATCCTGCAAGCTGCCGTGGACCTCTTACCCATCACACGAGCTCCAATGGATCCCTTACCCATCATACGAGCCGCAGTGGACCTCTTACCCATCCTGCGAGCTCCAATGGATCCCTTACCCATCATACGAGCCGCAGTGGACCTCTTACCCATCATACGAGCTCCAATGGATCCCTTACCCATCATACGAGCCGCAGTGGACCTCTTACCCATCATACGAACCGCAGTGGACCTCTTACCCATCTTGCAAGTGGCAGTGGACCCCTTACCCATCCTGTGAGTGTAGTACAAAAGAATACAGAGGAACATTAAAATTGTGAAATTTTGTCTAGGGATCTGAAATTCTGGTCGGAATCCAAGAGTTAATAAAAAATAAATGACTAAATTTAGAAACGTTGTTTATTATTTATCTGTTAACTATTAACAGATTGTAAAAGCGTAAGCTTGAAATATTTTAATTTAATGTTATACAATTATTTACATCTCTACTCAAGATAGTGTTATCCTTAAATTAGAAAGAAATTGACAAAGAACATATGGGAGCAGAATGTATATTATTATTGCTGATCCTGTGAGCGGTAGTTTACTGTACACTCCCTTACTGATCCTGTGAGCGAGAACCTCCCCCCCCCAACAACAACAACAACAGCATACAGTTTCTGTTCAATAGGCTACCAGGCGGCTCCTCACTGATACATTTTAAGATAAGTTCTGAAAATATATATGTTTGTATTTTATTTAAAGACATGTGGAGCGACCTGGGAGGCTTCACCCGCAGACAAGTGGCTGTCTGCGTCTCTGCTATTGTATGCAAACATTATACCGCGTTATCTGCATACAAAAGCTAGGCTTGTTTTGTAATGCTGCGACGTACGCGCCTCTGAAGCCTCGTACGCGCGCCCTTACAAAAAAGGTACTGTTATGTAGTGACGTTAATAACCTAAATTATCCCCCTTAATCATGTACTGTATATTATGTAATTTTTTTTACAAGTTTGTCCCTTTAAAAAAATCTAATCTTAAACAAAAAAATTTTTTTTGAACAAATACAGTAACATTTTCAGTAATTTCATGAAGATATAATTTGAATTTGAATTTTTATTTTTTCATTAATAATTTTTCATGAAAAAATAATGTAAAAAATTATACCAGATCTACTTTTATATATACGGATAAAATCGTAAAAAGAAGCTGAAAAAAACCCAGTCGTTAAACCTCTTTTATTGAACATAAACATCAAGACGGTATATTTCGTGCAATATTGAGGAGGGGAGGTTACCCTGAGGTTATCCTGAGGTTATCTTGAGGTTATCTTGGTTATCTTGTGGGAGGGAGAGGGGCATTATCGTTCGGTCAAATTGCAATGATTACAGTCGCCATGTATCAGTATTTTGCCTTTGTTTTTTGTTATATGGTACTAATGCTGCTCCTTTTCATGCCATCACACACAAACACCCACCAGCATGACACACACACACACACACACACACCCACACACACACACACACACACACACACACACACACACACACACACACACACACACCAACAGAGCAGCGAAGGTCACTTTTAACATTTTTCTTTTCTCTCGTGGCGTTCTCGTCGCCTTCAACAGAATTCTATTTTTACAATAGATATTTTACAATCACACACACACAGGACCGGAGTCATTGCTATAAAGAACCGATGGCTAGAAAGGCGGGATCCAAGAGCCAATGCTCGATCCTGCAGGTACAAATAGGTGAGTATACACACACACACACACACACACACCACACACACACACACCAACACACACACACACACACACACACACACACACACACACACATACATACACATAGAGCCCATTAGGCTCAGGAAACTGTACACCTGTTGATTGACGGTTGAGAGGCGGGACCAAAGAAACAAAGCTCAACCCCCAACCCCCGCAAGCACAACTAGATGAGTACATACACACAGGACGAGACACAGAGAGCTCAGCTGCTGGACGCGGCAACAAGAAACTTTCTAAGTCAACACGTCAAGGGACCGACAAGAATGAGAGAAGATGAACCAGCCTTGCTTGATCTGATATTCACCCTGAATGAGTCGGATATAAGGGAAATTAAATAGGAATGAGTGGGAATCCCTTGGGAATGAGTGATCACAGTGTACTGATATTTGAGTACCTGGTAGAGTTAAGAGTAATCTCCCCCAAATAAAGAACTAGAAAGTAAGAAGCTGGCATACCAAAAGGAAAGTTATGAGGATTTTGACTGTTGCCGCCGGAGGCGGCTAGTGTATTGTGCACCTCATACTCATCATGTGAGCGGTAGCGCAAAAAGGGTTTACAGAGGGCAGAAAAGGTCTTCATAAGACCGCAAAAGTGATGATTACATTAACAATTTCATCTATCCTTCTCACCTTATTACAATGTCCGCTATTTTATTTACAGAGAATTTTCTATTACAAGAGCTAAATATTTACAGTAAATCATTATACATTAATGGTAGGTCTTATCGCTAATACATAAATGTTTGAGCAATGGAGATATTACAGTCACAGGGGAGCTTCTATTTGATATTATTAGTCTTCACAATACACTACTTGTTTCTTAATGTACTATGTCGTTCATCTACTGGAAGCGAAATATGGATACAGTGCAAGGATTTCAGGTATTTTATCCTTGGTAATAACATAGGTTGCTATATCATACAACGTGAGTTTAGATTTATCTCTATATGGCTCAATTTTACTACAGTCCTAGATATAATGCTCAAGTGTGTGAACCCACACACTTTACACTTTACTTCATCTAGGTCCCTATACAAGCCGAACTGCCAGAGATACTTGTAGCCAAGTCTTATACAATCTGTGACAACATCTGTTAGTCTACTGACTTTGTTACTTGCCTCATACACATGTTTTACTTCACACATTTCATTGTGATGAACAATGGACCTGCTAGTTCCAGTTTGCACTGTTCTACTTTCTTCAAATCCATCCAGGAGTTTTCGTCTCATGACACTTTTAAGGGACCTATTTGATAACTCAAGATTCCGTTCAATACTGTCTTTATTTACTGCAACCTTAGCAGGGTGTCAACTTTGTCATGTTCCTGCAGACCAATGTAAGAAGGAATCCACAACATTTTGATGTTTACCCCCTTGTTAAGTATGCTTATATATCTATGTCTGGCTTCTGAGACAAGCACGTTATTGCTTGATTGTAAACTATTTATTGCCAGTAGTGAGGAAAGGGAGTCGGTAATAATTAAGCTGTCTACTTCAGTGTTGTCAATAATGTTCTGTGTTACCAGCAGTGCTACTAGTTCAACTTGCATTGTGGATGCCCAGTTACTAACTCTTATGCAGACGAGGAGTCACAATAACGTGGCTGAAGTATTGTGACTGTCGGAAAGCCTTTGACACAGTACCCCTTAAGAGGCTTGTGTATAAGTTTGTGAAACAGGCAGGAGTAACTGGTAGGGCACTCCAGTGGATAAGGGAGTACCTAAGCAACAGGAAGCAGAGAGTTACTGCGAGGAGTGAGACCTCAAATTGGCGTGAAGTCACCAGTGGAGTCCTACAGGGCTCTGTACTCGGACCTATCCTGTTTCTGATATACGTAAATGATCTCCCAGAAGGTATAGACTCATTCCTCTCAATGTTTGCTGATGATGCCAAAATTATGAGAAGGATTAAAACACAGGAGGACAGCATGAGACATCAAGAAGACCTGGACAAGCTGAAGGAATGGTCCAACAAATGGTTGTTAGAGTTTAACCCAAGCAAATGTAAAGTATTGAAGATAGGTGTAGGGAGAAGGAGGCCAGATACAAGTACCATTTGGGAGATGAAATTCTCCAAGAATCAGAAAGACCTGGGGGTTGACATCACGCCAGATCTTTTCCCGTGAAGTTCATATCAAGAGAATAACATCAGCGGCATATGCCAGATTGGCGAACATAAGAACGGCCTTTAGAAACTTGCGTAAGGAATCATTCAGAACTTTAGATACCACATATGTCAGACGAATCCTGGAGTATGCAGGTTCCGTCTGGAGTCCATATGTCGTTAAGCATAAGATCAAATTGGAGAAAGTTTAGAAGTTTGCCACCAGACTAGTACCCGAGCTGAGGGGTATGAGTTACGAGGAAAGACTTCGAGAACTAAACCTCACGTCACTGGAAGACAGAAGAGTTAGGGGGAGACATGTTCACCACATACAAGACTCGCAGAGAAATAAAGACAATTTATTTAACACAAGGGGCACACGCATTCGGGAACACAGGCGGAAACTGAGTACCCAGATGAGCCACAGAGATATTAGAAAGAACCTTTTCAGTGTCAGAGTAGTTAACAAATGGAATGCATTAGGCAGTGATGTGGTGGAGGCTGACTCCATACACAGTTTCAAATGTACATATGATAGAGCCCAGTAGGCTCAGAAGTGTGTACATCAGTTGATTGACGGTTGAGAGGCGGGACCAAAGAGCCAAAGCTCAACCCCGCAAGCACAGCTAGGTGAGGACGCAGGAGACACGAGGTAAGCAAGAGAAGGCTTGGGGTCGAGGAAATCTGTAAGATAAAGGAACATCTTGGGCCACTAGCCAGCGTCCACAACAGGAAACGAGAGAGTGAGAGGAAAAAGACGATGATAAGTCACATTTGCGACAGAAAAAAGACGGTTGATGGTGATAACTAGACAGCATGATAGTGCAACTGTGAACGGGTTTACAAACGAGTGGGAAAAAACACAGTGTTCAAAGATGACATCTTGGGAATGAAGTCTGACGCCTCAGTGACCATGAAAAGTCCCGTACTTAACCCAGCAAACAAGGCAGGTAAGAGGTTAGGTAAATCTCATACCTTCTTGACAGCAGCGGCTGCTAAACCTTACACGAGCCTCAAGTTCGTTCCCATCTTGAGTCCACACTGCCCTCACAGCCCAGCCTAAATCTAAATAAAAGAAGTCCCAGGACAGAGCCTTGAGGTACTCCATTTACAACAATTTCCCTCTCTGACTCAATTTATACTAACGAATTGTTTCTTTTGATATAACCATTCCCTTATCCAACTTACGATAGCACCCCCTTGATATAACCACGCCCGTATCCATCTTACGATAGCACCCCCCAAATACCGTGAGCCGCTGTGCTCCTAATCAATCTTTCATGGGGCTCTGTATCAATTTGGTAAAGTCAAGGTACACAGCGTCACATTCCCTGTCCTCTATCAACTACCTCAATTATGCTGGGATTGAATTAAAGCAAATTTGTTAAAGATGAACGACCTACGCTTAGTAAAACCCTGTTGTCAATCATTTATTTATTTGTTTCAGAATGAAAAACTAATAGTTTTTGCGATTATCGATTCCTGCAATTTTCTCAGTTAATTACTTTTTAGGCGTCAGGCGCTTCTTAAATACTCGACTTCTTAATTCCTTTAAGAATTTAAGACTTCTTAACTTTTAAAACTTATACACCCTTAACTGCCTATAATTTGAAAACCTGTTCAGCCCAGCCATATGTGTAATCTTTTGTATTAATCACTAATGAATACAAATTCAAACAAATTTATGAATAAAATATTCGTATACGTTATGTATAAACGGAATTTAAATGTTGTTAGGGAAGAGTATTTTCATTTGCTTTGTCTCGTGAATAGAGCCAAAATAAAACCGCATTAAATAACGTAAATCACGCTATCAATACATTCCGGGAAGCGACGATGATGCGCGGAGCTCTCATTGGCCACCACTGTACCCAAAGCTCCACCTCCGTAATTGCAGGCGGCCTGTGAATGGTGGAAGCGCATCAGACGCCCCGCCCCCGGGCACCAATGGGCACGTGCCATCCTTCACCGGGACGTCCAATAAGCAGAAGATAAATATTGTTATTCAAACTATTTCACAGCCGAGATGAGCTAGTTAACCGCGCAGAATTAACGGACACATATTTTTCAATTTGAATAGCGTAGATCTTAGATGATCCGTTTTCTATAAACCGTTATATTTGAAATTTAAATTAACGATTCATTGGGTGTTGTAACGGTAGCGTGGGTGAGTATTTACGGGAATTTCACACATTAGGAACCTCAAATGAGCAATTAACTCCATTAAATTGGATAATATATTGTTCATTAAGGCTATTCATTACATGTAGGACGGTAAATTGAGAATGAGAAAGACTGGAGAGAGCTCCGACTATCACCTCTACCCGAAAATGGTAAGAATACGAATGGATAGATGCAGGTGCAGGACTCTGTAGTGTCCCTGGGAAGACCACAGTGTCCCTGGGAGGACCACAGTGTCCCTGAGAGGACCACAGTGTTCCTGGGAGGACCACAGTGTTCCTGGAGGACCACAGTGTCCCTGGGAGGACTGTATTGTCCCTGGGAGGACTGTAGTGCCCCTGGGAGAACCACAGTGTCCCTGGGAGGACTGTAGTGTCCTGGGAGGACCATAGTGTCCCTGGAGGACCACAGTGTCCCTGAGAGGACCACAGTGTCCCTGGAGGACCACAGTGTCCCTGGGAGGACCACAGTGTCCCTGAGAGGACCACAGTGTCCCTGGGAGGACCACAGTGTCCCTGGGAGGACCACAGTGTCCCTGGGAGGACCACAGTGTCCCTGGGAGGACCACAGTGTCCCTGGGAGGACCACAGTGTCCCTGGGAGGACCACAGTGTCCCTGGGAGGACCACAGTGTCCCTGGGAGGACCACAGTGTTGTCCCTGGAGGACCACAGTGTCCCTGGGAGGACCACAGTGTCCCTGGGAGGACCACAGTGTTCTGGGAGGACCACAGTGTCCCTGGGAGGACCACAGTGTCCCTGGGAGGACTGTAGTGCCTGAGAGGACCACAGTGTCCCTGGGAGGACCACAGTGTCCCTGGGAGGACCACAGTGTCCCTGGGAGGACCACAGTGCCCTGGGAAGACTGTAATGTCCCTGGGAGGACCACAGTGTCCCTGGGAGGACTGTAGTGCCCTGGGAGGACTGTAGTGTCCCTGGGAGGACCACAGTGTCCCTGGGAGGACCACAGTGTTCCTGGGAGGACCACAGTGTCCC
>WNGS01009574.1:38200-50463 GCA_020271785.1 Procambarus virginalis
CTTAGGCGTTTGAAACTTTTCCCACATTCTTGACACCTATTGGGTATCAAGTTTATGCACCACATGTGAACCTGGGGAGTTGACCCTGAGCAGCCGTGGAGTGCGGACGTGTCCCTCCGTGACTGCTAGGGTAGTTAGCCGTTTGGTCGCCAGGTGGCGGGGCGTAGCTGCCCCCCCCCCCCCCAGTGTTGTTGCCTGGTTGGCTGAGTGCAGACGTGGCAGGTGTTGGGCTTACCATGGGTGGTCCCCTTCCAGCGATTAAGCGCGTGAACTCCGTGGGCCTGGAGTTCTCTGGGCGTGCTGGTTATCCGGAAGTAGCAGTAGTTCTGTGCGACTTGCTTCATGTCCCTGTGCTGGACGTCGACGGAATTGAGCTGGTGACTGCTCATCGTGTTGTCATCAAGCTGGCGACGGAGGAGGTGTACCGTGATTTCCTCAGTCGGTACGAGGGACGCTCGTTGTCGTTGCGGGGGGTGCCGGCTCAGTCTCAATATCAGACCGGAGTGGTGCGCTGACCTATGTCAGTGTGCATGGGGCGCCCCTGGAGTTTCCCGAGGATCTTCTGCGGCGTTACTTCCAGCGCTTTGGGCCAGTCATCAGTGTGAGGGTCAACACGATATCCTCTGGGAGATATGCCGGGAGGCGGACGAACATTCGCACCTTGGGGATGCGCCTGCGGTCGGATATTCCATCTTCGGTCCGGCTTCTGGGGTGCTACATACGGGTGTACTATGCCCGACAGCCTCGGACCTGTTTCCGGTGTGGCTTGATGGGGCATCAGGCTGCCGGGTGCGAGGCGGCTCCGGTTGCCCCTGTCAACCTCTTTAGGGAAGAAGATTTCCCTCCGCTTCCCCTGGACGAGGACTCCGGGGATGCGGAGACCGTCCAGCTCGTTGTTGCGGCTCCCCCGTCGTCCCCTGACGTTTCCCCGGATGTCGCCGGCCGTCCTCAGGCTGTTGCGAGGCTCTCGGTGGATCCTCCTGCTCCTGTCCCTGCTGCTCCGGTGGCCTGTATGCTGCGCCCTCCTCACCGCCTGTTCACCTGTCTTCAGATGCTGCGCCTGGCCCTGCCTCATCGCCGCGGATCCCGGCTGTGCTGGGTGCTGAAGTGGCTGTGGGGTCCCCGGTTGTGTGTGGTCCGGTTCCCCCTGCGGTTGAGGCTGCTGCAGTCATGAGACGGGCGTTGGTACGCGCGGCTTGTGATGCCCGTGGGTCTGGGTCAGCTTCAGGCTCTGAGGATGTGCGCCCGGTGCCCAAGCGGTCCAGGCGGTCGTCTACTGCATGGGCTGATGTGGAGGATTTTGACGCTGATGGGTTCTCGGGAGTTGAGGTGGTGGACGCTGACGTCCATGTACCTGCTGATGCCAAGGATTGTGTGTATGATTCACCTCCTGTGTCTTCTGTCGGCGGTTCCCCGCAGTGGGGGGTGGTTGCTCCTCCGGATGTGGTGAGGGGGGTGCTGGTGCAGGCCGGGACCTAGTGTTGGTACTCAAGAAGGATGTTCGGCGAGAGGAGCCCCTGCAGGTGTCCCGTCCGGTGGTTGCTGCGAAGCCCTGTGGGGCTGCCGAGGTTACAAGTGCGCTGCCCGTTGCCCGCGCCTGTAAGGGGAAGCCCGTCCCGTTCATCTTGGCCAACGGTGTGGAGTATGATTCGAAGACCAACCCTATAAGTATTAGCTTTACTAGGCGAGTGATGCCTATTCCGTGGTGCCCCACGACTGTCTGGGTTCCAGAGGAAAGATTTTTGTTGAAGGTGTGCCGATTTCGATGCCCGATCCTCGGACGACCCTTCGTCCCCCTATTACGGACGAAATCCTGGTGATGTGGGAGGCGTATTGTACTCTTTTCCCGGCTGCAGAGTGGCCGGAAAAGTATGCGCAGTCCTGATAGTCCGTGTGCTTGCTGTGTGTATCGAGTGTGTCTTGGACTTTGGTCTGTTCTGTGATGTTTCTTGTGCGCCCTTCAGGCCGATGTCGTCTTTGTTTTCTAAATGTCCCTGTTTCTTGTAATTTAGGCTATACCTTTTCATGTTTATGTTCTTTGATTTGTTGTATTATGTGCCCTTCTGGCTATGATGTTCGCTCTCTGTTATTAATTTATTATATTTATTTTTTTTGTTCTCCTCTGTTTTCTTTGTGTATTGAGGCTTGGTGTTCTGTGGTATTGTATTTTGGGTATTGGTCCTTCAGGCCGGTGTTTGGTTTGTTTGTTGTGTACCGATGGTTTTGTACTGTTTGATATGCGCCTGTGTTTTTGTTCTTTTGCATTTTTTTATCCTTTGTACTGCATTTGTTTATCCTTTGTACTGCATGTGTTTACCTTTTGTCCTGTACTTTCATTGCTTTTTTGAGTTTTGTACTTTTGTTATGCTGTACTGTCGGCCCTTCTGGCTGATGGGTTTTCTTTGTTTCTCTTTGGTTTGTAATGTGTTTCTCCTTGTTTTTTATTGTATTTAATTTGCATGTTTGCATGTAAAAATAAAAATAAAAAAAAAAAAATGTCTCAGAGGTGACGTAAGGAGGTGATTGCGCTGGAGAGAGCAATTCACCTGGGCAGTACAGAACTCCTGACTTGGTCCTGTGAGAGAACATAGTGGCCGCCGTTGGAAGTAGTAGTGTGTTAGCTGTTGGATTTATACGGTATTGTATGGACCGATGTACCCGGGATTTGACCAAGAAGAGTTACGAGACGATAGTAGTGCGTTTGTTGAGAAGTGCTGCTACCCAGCAAACACAGAACGTTTGTGGACGTTTTTAAATGGTGCCACTAATGTAATACTGTAACATTTGACATAAATAACTATTTCTGACTTCCTTAAAACCATTAGATATAACTAAAAACATATATTCTTAAGACACGGGTTTAAAGAGACACAGAGTATGAGTGACTGAGAGTGAGTAAGAGTGAGTGAGTGAGATCTCACTCACTCACTCTTACACACTCTGTCACTCTTACTCCCAGTCACTCTTACTTTCACTTTTATTGTCACTCTTACTCTGTCACTCTTACTCACTCTCTCACTCTTTCTCACTCTTACTCAATCTTACTCTCATTCACTCCTACTCACTCTGTCACTCTCACTCTTACTCACTCGAGTGAGTAAGAGTGACTGAGAGTAAGAGTGAGTATGAGAGTAGGAGTGAGTATGAGAGTAGGAGTAAGAGTAGCAGTGAGAGTAAGAGTGTGAGTGAGAGTAGGAGTAAGTATGAGAGTAGAAGTGAGTATGAGAGTAGGAGTAAGAGTAGCAGTGAGAGTAAGAGTGTGAGTGAGAGTAGGAGTAAGTATGAGAGTAGGAGTGAGTATGAGAGTAGGAGTGAGTATGAGAGTAGGAGTGAGTATGAGAGTAGGAGTGAGTATGAGAGTAGGAGTGAGTATGAGAGTAGGAGTGAGAGTAAGAGTAGGAGTGAGAGTAAGAGTGAGTGTGAGAGTCAGTAAGCTAAGAGTGTGATGTGTGAGAGGTAGCTGTCCAGGGACGCAAGATGTGTGTGGTCACAGATAGGCTTTGGCCTTGTGATCTCTAATGTTGGTTTTATATATATGTTGGATTTTTTGTCCTGTTTTAACTTGTAATTATTTAGCAGGAATGTAATAAGATATTGCACAGCATTAATGTGATAATAAAATATGCATTATTTCCTTGATAATCAAACTTGTTGTTCAAAGATAATATATTCAAAGATAATATACAATCTTTGAAGGGAACATTTTAAGAGGGCGAGCTGGCAACTCTGGGCTGGTGGTAAGAGACACTTGTTGGTTAGTGTCGCTCTGGCTTTCAGTCGGGGAGAGTGTGTCCTAGCTCGCCGACACAGCCACCGCCACTGCCAGCGCACCACCAGCAGCCACCAGCCGCCACCACCAGCCGCCACCGCCCGACACCAGCCACCACCGCCCGCCACCACCGCCCACCACCATCTGCCACCGACCGCCACCAGCTGCCAAGGAAACAAAATGGTGGTGTGCATTCTCCACCACACATTTAAGCTAGCTGGTGGATTACACTCCTCACATTATGCCCCATGTGTTTAACAACTTCTTCTGCTTTGTTGAATCTAAGTTGAAATATTATCGGGTTAGTAACTGTGCACTGTGTTAGATAATGTTCCAGTGGTCTGTTGGGCATTTCTCCACAGTGCTGACATTTCTTCTCATCTTCCGGAACCTGTAAGCCTAATTCCCATGAACATGGGTATCCAAGCTTGATGCGGTGTTAGTGTACTTCTGCTCCCTTTCATTAAACTAAGTGGTTCGTAATTAGTGTAATTCCTGTACCAACCCGCAGATCCTGATGTTGCAACTGATGTGTTGTGGTCACTGTACATCTTTTGCATTGCTCTATTTATAATTACTTTCTTAATCTGTGATAGACTCTGTGGTATGTAAATGCCTACATTTCTTATGCACACAGAAATCGCAATAGTGTGATACATCAAATGAACAAATCCAAAAGGGTAATGATGAGGGTTCGAACTGTGTCCAGGATGTTCTCTTCTCTTAGTTGCAAGATTGCAGCTGCATTACAATGTCATTTCCTATTATTCCCACGTGACTTGGCACCCAGTTGATAAATACCCGGCGGCCTTGGCGTTTGAGTATTTGCAATATTGCTATGACAACTGTGATCAGATAGATGTTGTCACGTATCTGTTCATGTTGCAATGTTTCAATGCCAGTTCTGTGGGGAAAACCTGACTCCAATAACTAATAACTTGTTTAAAGACTCTGAGACCCAGTAACTAATAATTAAATGAATATATATATATATACTTCGATAGCTATGAAGGACCACCACTTTTTGAGAAAAAGTGGAAAACAAAGAGACAATGGAAAAAACTGATCCTAGGAACTAGTGTCCTATGGATCTTGGTAAAACTGTAATACTTATATAAATGGAGTCAAATTAACTACACAAAATTGGGGGGTTACATGCTAAAAGATTAATACATCCCTAGCATTATTCTGGTGCTGGTTCTTCACCAGAGTAAATCAAATGTGAGAGTAAAAATATAGAATATAGAATATTGATGGAGGTAAATGCTGTTCAACATTTCAGTAGTATATTGAGGTGCATCAGTAAATCAAAGGGTTAGTATAACTGATCTCTTTAGGAGATCACTACTGTAACTATGAAGTTATTGCTACTGATGGAAAAATGGACAGCTTAGCTGTGATCTAGGAAGAAGTGATCGGTTGCTACACTCCACCGACGACGTGTTGCATAGGGTAAATTGTTGCACAGAACGGTGGGGAAGCCTAGCACCTCGGTTGAAGTCGCCTTGGTACTGAAAGGCAATTACATTGTAGAAATCTTCTACACAATAGGTAATTACATTTACATCCTAAATCATGAGGATGACGGTAGTAAATTATCAGTTAATGTCTGAACAATTTGTATCATAGAAATAAACTGATAATCATCTAATTAGATGGTAAATTTAATTAAGACACGTACTATATTTTGTTGGTTTGCATTCGGCCTAACGACTGCTAACCTAAATGTTAATAGTGGCCACATAATAACAAAAAGGGTAAACTTAGCAGCCGAGCCTCGTGTCGTTGATGTGAAGACTTGAGCAATTCTTCGTCCTCCAGCTGCTGCTTGAAAGACGTTGACTCTGGAGATGCTCGTATAATAGTCTATGACACGGCTATGTTGTGCCAGATAACGTGGCACCGCTCAACTGATCGTGGGAGCGAAATAAATAGGTCGAAACACAACTCTGCTACACGCTGTCAATGGCGTCCGTGCTCTCGTTCACGTGTCAAGTGACGCTCTCCGTCTTCCTCCTGCTCCTTATTGCGCATGCGCGGCTTTCGAGCGTAAATGAATATGTATTTATCGCAATTGACTAAGGAAGGAAGAGGTAATAGCAAGTATTAATATCACATTAAATTCTTCTGTGATAAAATAGAAGTTCTAGTAACATAAATTGGCTTACTAAAAGTTGTGCAGCCAATCGAGGAAATTAAAGTAAATCATTTGCATCAAAGTAATTTCCTCTAGAATACTTAAATGTTAGTTAAATAAGGGAGCTCCAGTAAGTAATAGTATACTACGAAATCAAACTTAACTATTTTTAGTAAAGGAAATGATAAACTGGACTCTTGTTATAAATCCAACTAAATGTGGAGAAAATTCATGTTGCTGCCTGTCGTTCCTCACGTACTAGGAAGAATTTGGCAATGAATAAATCATGATAATGATTAAATCTATAAGTTAGTAATTTTAGTAACTACTTTGGTTAATTCAAAGGTTGTATAAATACAATGATGTATAAAACTGTTGGTTATTTCCAACATAACTCCGGGGAGAGAAAACTCGGGTCGTAGTTCAGGTATTAGTACTAACGTACACCTGTTTCTCTATCCTGAAGTTATATTCATGGGTTAGTAGGTTAGTACGTACCTAACGAATGTCCCGAATCTGTGGTAGATGACTAAGTCAACATGGGGACGTAAATAAACATTGAAAATTATTGAATAATTCCTTTGTAAGATACAGAAGGATATTAACAAAATAATTATGAATAGTTGGATCATTTAAGATTAAGGAGACCTCATCAATACAGTGAGGCTACTGTCCAAGGTCACTATGACTCGTAACTAATTACTGGACATCAACTCATCACTGCATCAGTATGGTCACCTCAAGTTTAAATGATAAGTTATCTACTCTTGAATAGAATCAAAATATTGTTTAAGTTTCTGTTTGCAGTTCTGAGCAGCGACTCTTGATGGTCTTGTGCTCGGTTGAGTAGAATCATTGTTCTCTGAAACTTGGGTTACAGGTATATCTGTAGAACACTCGTGTTCTGCTAACTCTAAAGGTACTAATTTCTCTAGTGTTTTCAAGGTAGTAGTGCCTCGACACTGAACTTTAACAATTCGTAATACACCATGGCGGTCAGGATGGATATCAACAATTTTACCTATAGGCCAATCTGACCTGGGTCCATCACTGTCTACTAGGACAAGATCACCTGGTTTAAGTTGAACTTTATTGTATGGGCTTGCAGCTCCATAATGATATTCTCTTAAAGCAGTTAAATATTCACGTGTCCAGACCTCATTCCACTTCTCTATTACTCTTGAAAGGTGTCTATAACTCTCCACTAAGTCACTTGCTTTGACACACGAAGGGTCAGCTGGATCCTCGTCTCCTAGAGATATTAGAGGGCTCAGAAGACCACCATGAATCAAATGAGAGGGGCTTAGGGGTTCTCTTTGAGAGAAATCTTCTGTTAAATAGGTTAGAGGTCTGTTGTTGACTCGTGCTTCAATTTCCACGACAAGGGTCTGTAACTCGGTGAGATTAATTTTCTGCCTGTGTAAGGTTTTTCTTAGGCATTTCTTAACAGTTCCCACCATTCTTTCGTAAAAACCGCCATGCCATGGTGCTCTTGGAGGAATAAATTTCCAATAGCATTGTCTCTGTTTGAGCACAGAGTGTACTTCTGGATGGTTCCATATTTCTTGTAAGCAAGCTTCTCCTGCCACGAAGTTAGATCCATTATCCGAGATCATTAATTTTGGGCAAGATCTTCGTGCAGCAAATCTGCGAAAGGCTTGCAGAAAGGCTTCTGCACTCATGTCAGAAGTGACTTCTAAATGTACTCCGCGTGTGGTAGCACACGTGAAAAGGCAAATGTAGGCTTTCACTGGAATCTTGTCCGGTGTGCCTGTTAAAATTAGTGCTCCTGTATAGTCGACACCTGTGGTTTCAAAGGGACGAAGGTGAACGACTCGCTCCTTAGGTAGGGGCGGTGGACCTGGATAAGGACACACTCGAGCATCATATCTCTTGCAGATTATACAAGACTTGATTAAAGATTTAACAGTTTGGCGACCTTGGGGAAGCCAAAAACGTTGTCTGATTTCAGTAAGAGTATCTAATACTCCACCATGCAATGTATTATGCTCATGGTAATGTAAAACTATGAGTTTAGTAATGATGTGGTGACGTGGAAGAAGTATAGGATTCTTCGTATCTAAATTTATTTCTGCATGAAGCAGACGTCCGCCGCATCTCAAAATGTTATAGTTGTCTGAGTCAAGCCAAATGCCCAGAGACTTACTCAACCTTTCTGGGAGATGTTCATATTCCTTCCCATAAGTCTCTTGTTGAGCTTGTTTGACCCAATATTTGATGGAACTAGGAAATCGATACTTGATCCCCATCTTGTTGATGAAATCAAATACCATTTCTGTAACTCTTAGTAATTTGCTTAAACTGGAATAGCGATGAGGATTGATAGCTAAAATTCGAGGGGGTTCTGGATCCACAACAGGGGTAGTGATATTGGTCACAATGACTTGCGGCTTCTGTTGGGGCCACTGACCACTAACTAGCCATTGGGGTCCATTAAACCACATCTCGGTTTTAACTAATTGCTTTAAAGTCAAACCTCTGGATAAATAGTCAGCTGGATTGTCCTTGGTTGGGACATGTCTTAATTTATAACCAGCAGACAGTTCACGAATTTCCCTTACTCGATTGCTGACATAGGGAGTTTTGTTGTTGTCATTTTTTACCCACTGCAATACTGCTTCATTGTCCGACCACACTACTATTTCACCAAGGTGAACATTACTGAGGGTTTTGATCAGGCAATGGGCCAGTCTTACACCTACTAATAAGGCAGTTAATTCCATTTGGGGTAGTGACCTCCTTTTAATCGGGGCTACCCTTGCCTTAGATGTAAGCAAAAATGATTGTTGAGTATTAACTAGATAGGCTACTGAGCCATACGCTTTGCCTGAAGCATCGCAGAATACATGTAAATTTGTGGGTGAATTTAGTCCTAAGGTATTTCGAGGAAACTGTAGAATACTAAGTTTGTTGTAATCAGGAATCAACTGCTGCCATTTTTCTTGGAGATCCTCCGGCAACGTTTCATCCCACCTCAAATTCCTTTGCCAGCACTCCTGCATAAGGAGTTTACCCTTAATTAGTATAGGACTGAGTAGGCCTAAAGGGTCAAATGGCTTGCTGACATGGGAGAGTAGTTTTCTCATGGTTAGAGGTGATTGTTTGATCTCCACTGACTTGATATTCAATTTGTCTGTGGAAGTATTCCACTCCATACCTAAGACTTTCAATTTATGAGGTACCTTATAATCTGGGAATTCTTCCTCGATTATTTGGTTGAGTTGTTTATTATTGGAGGCCCACGACTGTAGGGGCATGTTAGCTCCCAAAGTTCACGATTAGCCTCATGGTAGATTTCCACTAGTTTATTCTCATCATTAGTGGTACCTTGAAAATTGTCAACATATAAATTGTTGCTAATCTCAGTCTTGTAGGGGCTATTAGACTTCTTGAGATGTGTATCCAGAGTAGCCTGGAGTAAAAATGGTGAAGATGTCGCTCCGAACAGTACTGAGGCAAATCTATAAGTAATGATTTCACTATTAGGATCCTGTGGATCTTTCACCCATAGAAATTTAGTAAAATTACGATCCGTCTCTTGTAAGCCTACTCTTAAAAAGGCCTTACTAATGTCGGCCGTATAGGCAAAAACACCAGAGCGAAATCGTAATAAGACATCTTGTAGTCTTTGGGTTAGGCTAGGTCCAGTTTGTAGACAATCATTTAGTGACACGCTGTCTGCCTTTAATTTGGCACTACAATTAAATACAATCCTGATTGGTGTTGTAACTGAATCTTTCAGGACAGCATGATGTGGCAAATAATGGCCTGTCTTATGGTTGTCTTCTTCAACAACTTCTATAAATTTGTTAGCAAGTTGTTGCTGTATTAAAGCATGATACAGTTGCAATTTATCTGGTTGCTTCCGTAGCCTAGCTAATTGAGAATTTAATTGGGTTGAGGCCATGAAATAATTTACTGGAAGCTGTGGGTGGTTCAGCTTCCATGGGAGTCTCACCCAATATTGATTATCTTGGAAAATCACAGTATCAAGATATTGTTGATACGTCCATGTGTCATCTGGACTGGGTTGATCAGGGACTATGCCTAAGGTGTCCAAATCCCATAATTTATGAACAGGGGGATTGGACTCATCATCCTCGGTTTCGTCTCTGACATGTAGTGGTGACTGCTCTAGGCCTAGTCATGCAACTATTGAATTAGTTGGTTGATTACTAGTAGATTTAGAATGTTGTTGGATCAACACCGGTCCTGTGAGTAGTTTACCCCCAGCTGACAGCAACAAGTTTACACCTCGTTGCCTGGTGCATCCAGTAATAAATCTATAATAAAAGTCAGCTCCAATAAGAATACCTACATCGTTGAGACAGTCTGTATTTATTTTATGATCTGCTAGCCTAATACCGCTGCGTTTAAGAAATTTGACTGTTTGAGCAAGACCTGTAACATGTAAATCTGAGGGGATCTTGTCAACGACTATGGCTTGAATTGGGCTGGTGCAGCCTCCTAAACGTACCAAGACTTTAACAACCTGGTAGTCACGAGGGCCACTATTGGTTAGGAATCCAGAGATATTCAAATTCACTCGAGCAATAGGCTTCAGTTTCAACTGATCAACTAGCTGTTGAGAAATAAAGGTTTTCTGCGAACCTTGGTCAAAGAGACCACGAGTGGAAATCTAGATCCCTTATGGATCATTTTAATTGAGCTGTTGGTAACGTAGTTGTGTTAGTCGACTCTGTTGCAAGTACACTTATGTCTTGATGCACTTTGCAATACTGTACAGAAGTAGAATTTGTAGTCTTCTTATGAGGATTGGTTGATCTTGATTGATCACTACCACACAAGGAATAATGGTGTCTACCCTTGTGGCACTTGTTGCACATACGTAAGGAGACAGTACAGCTATTGGGGTCATGAGGACCCGTGCACCTTGTGCATCTGTGTAATTCTTGCAAACGATGAATTCGGGTGTTATGGTCTGGATAAGTACTACACTTATAAGTAAGATGTTCATTATTGCAGAACAAACACTTCTTCACTGTAGGAGAAGTCGTAGGAGTGGTGCTCACTACGGGGTTTATAGGGTTCACTGTGTATGTACCTACATTTCCAGATTTCCATTTCGGAGATGATTTATTGAGATCTGGTTTTACTACAGTAGTTGCAGTACGTTGGGGTTTATGATGAGAGTTAGTAGAGAAGTTTGAAACACTCTTCCCATCTTGGTTGGCTCTTTGTCTTTCGACTAGGGTATGTAAACCTTCTGTAATTTCATTCATGGACAGAGAGGTTTTATTGTACATAGTACACAATTTATCTAAAGTCTCTCTCGGTAATTTGCGCCTTACAACTACTTTGTCATCCATTCAGCAGTCTGAATTTGGACTTTAAGGCTTAAGGCCTTGAGTAAAGACTCTAGCTCTAGTCTGAAAGTTTGGAGAGAATCTGTAGAATTATTAGCAGATGGTAAATCCAGCAATTTTTGAACTAAGATAGTAATAGTTCTTTCCTTGTTATCGTAGTTGCTCTTAAGCAATTGAACAGCTAGGTCGTAACCATCACTGGTCAGTGTTATGTTAGATATTACCTTCAAGGCTTCATTCGTAACAAGCCTTGTAAATAAGTGAACTTAGTTGTTTGAGGGATGTTAGTTTTAGAGTCTACTGCATCCACGAATTTACTCCAGAAATCATCCCAACTCTCATTCTCGTTACCAGAGAATGTGGGTATATTGATCTGAGGTAATTTGACATCAGGATCTGGATGTGCAGTAGAGGCTGTTATTAATTTGTTTTTAGCAATTTGCCTTTTGAAGGGTTGAAGTTTAGCCTGTACATCATCTTCTGACGTTTCAGACCGGTAAGGGTCCTTTCATTTTGTCAGCCGTTTCCATCTTGCTGGGTAAGGGCTGGTCTGAAGTAATAGTTGTTACTGATGTAACTGGGATATTGGCTCATTCAATGGAGCTCAATACTAATATAATAGCCTAATGTATTGAATAGACTATAATACCTCGTTTAGAGGTTAATTTGCCTACCTAACAATAGATAGCTAATATTTTGAGTAGTATTCGAATGCCACTATTGGATTTCGTCCGGTTAGCTCATCAATTATCACCATTCGATCCAACAGTGAACATTCGGCAGTACTCAAAAAAATAATACACGAATAATATGTTAAAAGCACAAAAAGAATTTTGGTAATCCCACCCCAAATCAGGGTCAGCACAATCTAATAATATGTATGTACACCAGTACTGTCTAGTACAGTACTCGTTAATAATTCCTACCTAGGAATGACTAAATGATTTAGGCTGCATTTGTACAAACATTAGTACAATTACAGTCTAAATATCCTACCTCATCAAAGGTT
>WNGS01009575.1:34788-53151 GCA_020271785.1 Procambarus virginalis
ACTATTCTTTCCAATTCCATTTATTGAAGAATGTCACATTTGATCGGGATTCCTCCCTTGCCCTAATTCAATTACTGTCCTAAATCTGTGTATCAGTTAAGGATGGGCCCTTAACTATGCAGAATTGGTATACATGAGGCTAGTCCCTAAACTATATGTGATGGATACACAACATGCCGGTCCCTAAACTATATTGAAAGCTTTCACAGACTGTCAGGGATGGGTACATAAAGGGGCTGGGACCTAACTATGTGGAATGAGGACAAAGAAGGTTGGTGGAACACAAGGTTTTTTTACACGGGAGCAGTGAACAAGAAGTATTTGCCCAAAGAGATACATAACATTTTACTGAAAATCACATGCTTGGAAAAGAAAGAAATGCAAACTAATAATACAAGGAGAATTATATATCAGTTGTGGAAGCTGAAGAAAAATAAGCTTTAGAGACATGTAAAGTTCTCATAACAGCATAGGACTAATTTGTTTGGTAAATTAATTTGATGAGAGGGAAGCAGAGACCACCCTCATGCACAATGTTCATGAAGAATATCCTAGCGTTATCTCCTCCTGGTGCTTCATACTTAACACAGAGGCCATTCACACATCAACACCCACAACATAACACACAGTAAACACCCACAAACATAACACACAAAACACCCACAAACATAACACACAGTAAACCCACCAAACATAACACACATAACACCACACCAAACATAACGCACCTAAACACCCACAAACTAACACACAGTAAACACCCACAAACATACCACACAAACACCCACCAACATAACACACAGTAAACACCCCACAAACATAACACACAGTAAACCCCACAAACATAACACACAGTTAACACCCACAAACATAACACACAGTAACACACCCAACAACACAACAGTAAACACCCACAAACATAACACACATCACACCCACAAACATAACACACACAAACCCACAAACATAACACACAGTAAACACCCACAAACATAACACACAGTAAACACCCACACATAACACACAGTAAACACCACCAAACATAACACACAGTAAACACCCACAAACATAACACACAGTTAACACATTTACACAACACATGTGCATGACACAGAAATGAGTCAGCAGTTTCTAGTACTTTCACACAAATCTGAATCTCAATATACCATAATAATCACAACTTAATATATATTGTGAGATAAAAATGTTGGACGGGAGTCAATCCATTTGACGACCGTCAGTGGGAAAGACGGGATATAAAATCTCAAGTTCAATACTGAAGGTGCAACTTACCAAAGACATTACTGGTACCTGTTTGTTTCTCTGCAGAATCTGGTGAGCGAGCCGGGTGTGTCCCTCCTTGTATCACGTTCCTCAATGCTGACTCAGGAGAGGTCCAGACTGTTACCAGAGAAATCAGTATTACTTGTGATAATACAGGAAAACAATTTTATGATAAAACACGTGAAGACAATGTTATTAGACATAATGTCAACATATCCTAATTAAACCTCGTGTCACCATTTCTTAATTTTCGTCATTTGATACAATGTAATATTGTTCCTCACCTCTTAAATATTTCCTTGTTGCTTTTCCTCTCACTACTTCTCCTTCACATATGTCTTATTCATATTATTCCTTGAAAATTTATGTTCTACAACATGTTCCTTGTAGAGATGTCTACTGCCTCTAGTTCCCCATTGGCTTGTGTTTTATACCATGTCCCTTGTAGAGATGACTACTACCTCAAGTTCCCAATAGGTTTGTGTTCTACATGTTCCTTATAGAGATGTCTACTACCTCTAGTGTCCTGCTGGTTTGTGTTCTACATGTGCCTTGTAGAGATGTCTCCTACCTCTAGGTCCCCGTAGGTTTGTGTTCTACAACATTTTCCTTGTGGAGATGCTTCCTACGTCTGGAGGAGGCATGGTCGACGACTGGGCCGCGGGCACGTTAAGCTTCGAAACCACTTCAAGGTAAACCAACCACCTCAAGGTAACCCCCATAGGCTTGCGTCAACATCTACCATTAATAAGAGATGTTTCCTACATCTGGTTCCCCATTGGCTAGTGTTCTAAAACATCTAACATGTAGAGATGTTTCCTACGTCTGATTCCCCGTAGGCTGTGTTCTACAGCATGTTCCATGTAGAAATGTCTACTACCTCTCAGTCCTAATACCTCTGTTCCTGAATTATTGTTTTTCAGTTTCGTATTTTAACATCTTTCTCAATACTTTCTCACACTTCAATTTTTGTAATCCATTTCTTGCTGGCCTTTCCATCTTCCTCAGTATTCCACTTATTCTTACTCATCAGTATGTCTCTCACCGTCTTACCACTTAACCATGACATCTGATATATTTCTTTAATATCTCCCAATCCATGTTTTTCACCTGTCCCTCCTAATTCTCGTTGCCTTAATTCTTCTCAATTGTCTCCAAATCTTGCTAATCTTTCATCATTGCTGTACTTATTATCTCCCTAAAGTTAAGGTATCTTTGTTAAAGAATCTCTCTCCTCTCTTGCTCTTCTATCAATGCTTCTTATATCCTGACTAAAATATTTGTCTTATCTATTATTACTATGGGGTAAACCTAGCAGGCAGTTATTTGTTTTTATTCATTTTATTTTATTTACTTGATATTCTTGAGTTACTACAATATTGAATTTCTGATTCTAAGTGGACTATATGTAAGATTCAGCGTTCCTAAATTTACCTGCACATAGTTGGGCATAAATGTTCAGTTATCCCACATTGATGGAGATAAATAAACCATGAATATTTACTTTCTATTTCATATAAATTATACCACATATGGTGGCTTATATCAAGCTACAGGTGATTAATGCTGCAAATGCAATTTTCTTAGCTGTATGGTTACTATGGCTGTCAATGACTCCTCCAACACCTGTTAAGGTATGGATACATGTTGTCCGGGTGCCATATAATGGCGCCTAGCACTATGAAGCTGGCAGATCATGCATGAAAGTGTCACAGATCGTATAGTTGGTAAACAGCTGATATCTCCAGATCACAAATTTACCTGTGAAAGAATTGGCATTAATAATGGCTCAAACACTATCGCGCTCCCCACGCGCGCGCCTCAGACTTTGACGTCATGGAGTTAATGGTGCGGGCTAGCGTGCGGCGACGCCTAAATGTGTATACTCGTTTCAGTTTTCTCACCTTAATTCTGGTGCTACATCGTTCGTTTTGGTATCATTGTGTTCGCAATTTAATTCCCTGCCAATGTAGATACATATAATATCCAAAAGCCTAGCGAGACTCCCCACAGCAAAGCCTAAATTCGGAAAAGTTACCCGTGTGCGCACAAAATCAGTAAAATGTGCATACTCGTTTCAGTGTTTCTCACCTTAATTCTCGTGCTACGTAGTTCATTTTGGTATCATTGTGTTCGCAATTAAATTCCCTGCAGATGTATATGCATATAATGTCCAAAAGCTTGGCAAGACTCCCCACAGCAAGCCTAAAGTTACCCGTGAACGAGCACCAATTTGCACACCACAACCTAATGTGTATACTCGTTCAGTTTGATAACATCAATTTTCATGTTACATCGTTCGTTTTGGTATCAAATTGTTCGCAATATAAAGGCGCGCATTTTAAAACTAGTCTCATAATAATAGAGCAAAAACTGGAATTTTAATACTTATTTTAATTTTGGACGCGATTCATCAAAATTATTTATATCTTTCCAGTGTTCTGACATCAATTTTCATGTTACATCACTCGTTTTGGTATCAAATTGTTCGCAATCTAAAGGCGCGCATTATAAAACTAGCCCCATAACAATAGCGCCATAAATAGAATTTTAACAAATATTTTAAAATTTTAAATTTTGATCAAAAACTTATTTATAATCTTTCAAGTGTTCTAACATCACGTTTCGTGTTATGTCTTTCATTTTGGTATCAACTTATGCGCACTCTAAATGCGCTCATTTTGAAACTATCCCGAAGTCGATCGGATTAAAAATGAATTTTATACAAATATTTTTGTAGTGGACGCAAGTCCGGTCCAAGGCTAGCAATCGAGAGAAAAAAAAGTGGACGCGAGTGATGTCCAAAGATAGCGATAGTAAAAATATATAATCCAGGTGTGACATGAAATATTTGTCTGTGAAGTAAAGGGCTTGACTCACTTTGTTGGGGTTGAAGCCCCACAGTGTAACAGAAATTATATTTATCCTAGACTAATAATGGCCACCATTACATAAATATTACACAAATCGGATACTATGTACTCCCGTTATTGTAGAGAGGTTACTGTGGCAAATCACTATGACAGAATAGTTCATCGTGTGTGAAGGTGTCGCAAATCTCTTGGTAGTACTATCTCATGTGTGGTGATGTTCACATTTTTTCTGAGACAATGATACCGCCTCCTTCCCTGAGGAAGGAGGGCGGTGTGAAAGATGTTCCAACAATGTTTGGTTCCAATACTCTGTCATTTATCAATGTGTATTTAACAATTGCAAGGGAGCCTGTGGAGTATGGTATAATTATCAAAGAATCAGTCTTATTGAATACTATATTATTGTGTTTAAACACTAGACGGAGTCTTAAACAATAATTGTGGAAGCTTAAATACGTGTTATTGTGATGATGTCACGAAACAATACCATTTTCTTTCTCTTTGGTAATGGCTAACTAAATTATGTTAACATGTGTGTCGGATTTCTGACAATTCCAGGAGGGGGTGGGGGCAAAATACGGGTTGAAGTCCCGGTAAGGACTTCAAACACTTTATTCCTCGCCCTCAGAATTACAGAGTTGCTTTAATTTGAGCTCACACTGTCGTGCAGCAGTTCGTTCTGGGCGTATGTCCCATACTGGTGCTTTGGGTAATGGAAGTTGTTGAGCATCTTCTTTTCCTGCCAGTTCTAAAGGAACTAGTTTCTCTAACGTTTTGAGAGTAGTGTTGCCTCGGCATGTTACTTTCACTAGTCTCAAGATCCCCTGACAGTTTGGACGAACAGAGACTATTTGGCCTATAGGCCACTCTGAGCATAGCCCATCACTGTCCACCAGAACTATGTCACCAGGGTTCAAGTTAATTCTGTTGGAGAGGTTGTTTGACCTGTAACGATACTCCCTCAGAGCAGTTAGGTATTCTCATGTCCATACGTTATTCCACCGACTTATCACTCCTGATTGATGTTTATTAAAACGTTGTACCAAGTCACTCACTGACATATGCAGGATCTTCTGGTTCCTCGTCTGTTAGGGACACTAGAGGTCTTAGAAGTCCCCCATACATCAAATGAGCTGCACTTAATGGTTCACTTTGAGAAACATCATCAGAGAGGTACGAAAGTTGTCGGTTGTTAACCCTAGCTTAGATTTCTAAGACAATGGTTTGGAGCTCCTGCATGTCAATCTTTTGGCGATGTAAGGTTTTCCGAATAGACCGTTTTATTGTACCAATCATGCGTTCATAGAAGCCTCCGTGCCATGGTGCTCTGGGAGGTATGAATTCCAGTGGCACTATCGCTGATTTAGGGCAGTGCGCACCTTTGGGTGGTTCCAGATTTCCCTCAGACATGATTTCCTTGCCACTAAGTTGGAACCATTATCTAAGATCATTAACTTAGGGCAGGATCTATGTGAAGCAAACCTGCGGAAAGCCTGTAAGAATGCCTGGACACTCATATCGAGAGTCACTTCTAGATGTACTCCCCTTGTTGTGGCACAGGTGAATAAGCCGATGTATGCCTTCACTGGGATTTTTTCCCTTGGTGCCTGTCAGTGTTAGTGCTCCTGTGAAATCTACAAGAGTGGTCTCAAAAGGACGAAGATGAAATACTTGTTCCTTTGGGAGTGGAGGAGGTCCCGGATTAGGGCTCACTTTGGCATTGTATCTCCGGCAGATTATACAGGATTTAATTATGGACTTTACAGTATGATGATCTTGGGGTAGCCAGTACTGTTGTCTTAAGGGGCATTAGATTGGTTTCGGAAAAGTTTTTCAATGTCAACCAATATTTTTTGACTAGTTGTATATGAAAAGGGCTGCAATTGTTCCAAGTTTCAGTACTTCAGCGTAAACAGAAAAGATTTTTTTTCAACGAATTTTACACATTTTCAAGTGTGAATAAAAAACACACCTTTCAGATATAATCATTCTATGACACTTTTCTGACACATTAGCATATAATAAAGGCTTGTAACTTAGGGAGTTTCCAAAACATCTTTAGTTTTCCTAATACAAATATTCAAAGTTCCCCCAAAAAATTATGCAAATATGTCATGTTTATTGCTATTATAAAATCAATAAATGAACTTAGGAAAAAACGCTAAGTTGTGAGCTTAGAGACATACACTTTACATATAAGGTCTAAGTTTCATTTAAAGTGAATAAAAAATGAAAGTTATTTGAACGTTTATGTTAGTTGAAAACATTAAAAATAAATAAGAAGAAAATAAAGTCTAAGGTGCTACCATATGTGGCTGAGGTTGACATTAACCAGTTTTCTCCAAAATTGGCACCCTTACAGATAGGCTTATGTGCAGTCAGGTGTACAAGTTTCATGCAAATCGTCCGATAAAAAAAAATGAAAAAAAATTAACTTAAATTTTTTCTCATAAAACTAATTACAATATTTTTTTAAAATATGCTATTGTGATAGCTGAGAGTCATAGATATGATTTAAGTTGACACCATTGTTTGATAATCGTTTTTGACCATTTTGGAATAATTTTGATACCTAATTCAATGGTTTTTTTTTCTCGCCTTCCTATTTATGCTGAGACTTGGACCAGATGAAACCCTTTTCCTATACAACTACTCAAAAAAGTTTGAATGGAATCGAACAAGTTTTCATTTAATGCATTTTTGGGGGAAATCGGGATCTAATGCCTCCTTAAGTCTGTGAGGGTATCTAGTACCCCCACCATGTAGAGTGTTGTGTTTGTGTATGTGTAACACAATTAGCTTGCTAATTATGTGGTGACGAGGAAGTAATATTGGATTTATTGCTTCCGGATCTATGTCTGCATGTTGTATGCAGCCTCCGCACTTTATTAGGTTATAATTGTTTGTGTCAATCCAGACACCCTAATCATTTTCAAGTTTCTTAGGGACATTGTAAAATTCCATCTTGAATGTATCTGCTTGGGTTCTTTTGACCCAGTGCCATAAGGGACTAGGGAAATGATGCTTGATTCCTATTTTCTTTGGAAAATCAAACACCACTTGTGTGACACCTATTAGTTTGTTCAGTTCAGAGTACCGATTAGGGTCAATTACCAAAGTCCGAGGAAGTTCTGGATTCTCAGTGGGAACAGTGACATTGGTCACAATGACTTGTGGCTTTTGTTCAGGCCACTGGTCGCTGACTAGCCACTGAGGTCCATTGAACCACATCTCTACTTTGGTTAATTGCCGCAAAGTCAGGCCTCAAGAGAGATAGTCAGCTGGATTCTCTTTGGTGGGTACATATCTCAGTTTGTACCCTGTTAACTCTCTTATTTCTTTAATGTGGTTATAACATAAAATAGTAGTTGGTAACTGTAGGTGAACGAAAAATTAAATTCCAAATTGATTAGATGTTTTCCTAAATATAATGATCGACCTGAAGGAATTTTATGAATTATGGACTATTTAAGCCAAAAAAAAAATAGGTAATTTTACTTGAAGAACAGATACCAGAGAATAGTTAGTGAGTACATTTATATTGTATAATGGAAGAAAGCCCCTGGTAGCCGCAAATTAAAATAACCACCTACATTAAATGATAACTAGGAAATAGTATCTGGAAACTTTATCTGAACGAAAACACAATACCAATTTGTTTAGATGTTTTTCTTAATATAAAGATCAACAGAAAGGAATCTTATTCATTATGGACAAATTAACAAAAAAAAACTATAATTTTCATTGAGGACCATATATTAGAGCATACAAAGTCACTTATATGCCACTTTCGTATGCCGTGGACTCAAAATCGTGTCCTGTTTCGTCTACCTGTTCATGCACGGAAGACACAAATTTATGTCTTTGTGAAAAATATTTGTAAATAGATTTGTAATAAAAAATATTTTTGATCTTTTTTACCTACGTGCTCATAGAACATTCTATTGCGAACATATTGGCACAAAAATGAATGACGTACATAGAAAAATAATGTCAGGACAGTCAAATAAGTATAAACTTTCGAAGCGCATGTGTCGTCGCGTCACCAATACCGGGTAACAGTTCCACAACTTCCCACACTCTTGCGGGTGGGCCGCGACCATGATTCTACGTTTATATTCATATTTCTGTGTTGGGAATGTCATTGCGAATCCATTGATACCAAAATTAACGCTGTAGGACAAGTGTGGAGTTGACAACATTCCCAAGAGTAGAAACATTTTGTTGCTGTTTGGCGTTCACGGCGAGTCATCTACGCAGTTTTTTCTTTGGTGCTGGTCTCCCTATAACTTAAGTGACCTTTTTTTACTAATGTTCTTCTAGAGAATGTTATTGTGAACACATTGGTACCAAAATGAAATAAATAGCTCGATAACTAATGTCAGGAGAGTAAAAAGAGTATACACATTTTTGTTTTTCCGCGCCGCACGCGCACATACGTTTTTTTTTTTCCCTCGTTTGCCGGGCGGCTGAAAGAGTAAAAGTATTGCGTTTTTTGAACCATTAGGGTTGTAAACAAACAGAACGGCCTACCCGAAAAGTCGTAACATAAAAAGTTGTATATGTTTGCTAATTTATTTTTTGATAAATGATTATTATTAATTTACGACGACTATAGAGGTTTCCCATTAGTTAAATTACTGTAGTCTGACTAAATGCTACTACAAAACCTATATAAATCCTGGGAAAGTCACAATGACCAGCGACATTAAAGCATAAACAGTTAAATAGTAACAGGCAACTGTCGGCGAACGAAAAATTCGTTCCCAAATTTATTGGATGTTTTCCTAAATATAAAGATCGATAGGCTAGAATTTTCTGGATTATGGCCTAATTAAGGCAAAAAAATATATATTTTTATTTGAAGAACAAATATCAGAGCATAGTCAGTGAGTTATAGAATAATAAGAGCGTGGTATTTCATTGTATAATTAGAGATAGTCCATGGAAGTGATAATAGACGTAGTTTTACACAAAATAACGTCCAAAAACAGGCGTACAGTCAAACAGCAATTGTTGACGTTCTTTTAGTTTAAGAGGACAGGTTGCTGTCCTTCCCGACCATCCTGTCCTTCCTAACCATCGTGTCCTTCCCGACCATCCTGTCCTTCCCGACCATCCTGTCCTTCCCGACCATCCTGTCCTTCCCGACCATCCTGTCCTTCCCGACCATCGTGTCCTTCCCGACCATCGTGTCCTTCCCGACCATCGTGTCTTTCCCGACCATCCTATCCTTCCCGAACATCCTGTCCTTCCTGACCATCCTTTCCTTCCCGACCATCGTGTCCTTCCCGACCATCGTGTCCTTCCCGACCATCGTGTCCTTCCCGACCATCGTGTCTTTCCCGACCATCCTATCCTTCCCGACCATCCTGTCCTTCCTGACCATCCTTTCCTTCCCGACCATCGTGTCCTTCCCGACCATCCTGTCCTTCTTGACCATCCTTTCCTTCCCGACCATCGTGTCCTTCCCGACCATCCGGTCCTTCCCGACCATCCTGGCCTTCCTGACAATCCTGTCCTTCCCGACCATCCTGTCCTTCCCGACCATCCTGTCCTTCCCGACCATCCTATCCTTCCCTTGACCATCATGTCCATCCCGACCATTATGTCCTTTCGGACCATCCTGACCTTCCCGACCATCCTGGCCTCGTATCATACCATACCCCTATACTTTAAGGTGAGCATAGTTGCAAGAGTCTGACCTTCAGCATTGAACAGACAGACAAACAAAGGGTCAAACAGACATTCTCTCCTTCACCACAGCATCATTATTTCCTGTGACTCATCTCTATGTCTTTTTCCACAATATTTCTCACAGACACATCCCGATGTGTCTGACATTTATTTGGTACTTACGTATTCCAACACTCGAAACTATATCCATTCCCTTGAGTTTTTACCATTTTCTCTTTACATGTAGTTCATGTTTACGTCTCATAACTGTGTTTCTTCTTTCTATCTTTACTACTGCTTCCTCTCTCCCTGTGTCTCAATTTTTACGTCATGACCCTCTGGACGTCATTGGTCCATCACCTCCTGTGTGTACACTCCCAGTGTCTAATGTCTCTGTGTTTACAATTCATGGTTGTTGCCTAAACGTGCTTATCCCATGTCTCTATTCTTCGTTTTCAACTCTTGGTCTTCACTACCAGTGAATCTGTGCTATTTATCCCTGCGTATCTCCCCCTTCATCCTCAACCTTTGTTTGTTACATCTTAGTCATAGCATTGTGTCTCACTATTATGGCAACACCACGTATCACTATTCATTCCTCACTCATCTGCATTGCTCTAGCTGTAACTGTTTTCTTAATCTATGCTATACTCGTCACGTGGTATGTAAATGTCTACATTTCTTTTTTTAGGTTCATATTTTTGCAGAATCCTCTGCATTTATTATGTGCTCGTATGTGCTCTTGTTGCATGTTTTCAATGATAGTTTTGGAATCTGAATGTATGATGACGTGCCGTCGATCATCAGCAAGGACGTGTTCTAAACATTTTTGAATGTCTACCATCTGTGTTTGTAAAGTGGATCGCACGTTTGAGTCTCTACCAATAGGATTTCCTGCCTAAACTGCAACTCCAAATTCTTGTCTCTCCTGGTATACTGATTTGGTATACTAATATAAATGTTAAGTATATGAAGCACTAAGATACCATGCATTCTCATTATATATTATTTATCTTTGTTGTGATTCATAGCAGATGGGAGTCTGATTCTTCTTTCCTTGAAGAGCTAAAATGTTGAAGCGTGTTGGTAAATATTCACACGGTGCTTGTCCAATGAAATCTACAAGTGTTTCCATAGTCATCTTTCTCACTGATTATATTTGTGATATCAAATGTATTGATGGCATTTGTTGTAAAATGTGTCAACCAGTTGCTATTGGAGGCACATGTGAACAGTGTTATAGCTCCACTAAGTGTTTGGTATGTTATAGTTAACTTTTCTCAGTGAAATCAGTATTTTGGACACAATGTATTGAGCAAGGCCTTTTATCTAAATTGTAACCGCTGTTAGTTTGGTTTCTTCAGCTAAGTATTTTAGGCCATCATGGATTCCTCCACTGTAAGATGCCCTGCGTTGTTCAGAACATCAACCATGGCAGTTGCTGCATAATCAACAAGCACACTTCATGTATATAAAAGAACCTGAACCATCTAAGTCCCACTCCTACTTGTGGCCATGACTTTTTCTCATAATTTGCAATCGGAATTGTTCATTTTACACCCCCATATTGAATTTGCTTGCTGAACATTTGATAATCATTCCACACTAGGATATAACCCATTAACAGTTACAGTTGTGAATGTGTAGGTGGTGAATGTTTGCTGACATAACTGAAACAGTGGATCTTGTTATGTCTAAAATTTCGATCATTGCACATTACATGTTACAATTGTTCTCATTACCGGATTTTGTTCTAATATGTGTTGAGATGAGAATCTAGTATTTGGCATTTTTTCTTTACATTTTTTAATGGTTTTTAAAGGCAACAAATGAAAGGAATCTGTTAAAGAAGAAACAATTGATTGTACATGTTGTTCTTTCTTTGAATGGTGTTGAGAACCCCATATAGCCTCATGATTCATGGTGTTGAGAACCCCATATAGCCTCATGATTCATGGTGTTGAGAACCCCATATAGCCTCATGATTCATGGTGTTGAGAACCCCATATAGCCTCACGATTTATGGTGTTGAGAACCCCATATGGCCTCATGATTCATGGTGTTGAGAACCCCATATAGCCTCATGATTCATGGTGTTGAGAACCCCATATAGCCTCATGGGTGTTGAGAACCCCATATGGCCTCATGATTCATGGTGTTGAGAACCCCATATAGCCTCATGATTCATGGTGTTGAGAACCCCATATAGCCTCATGATTCATGGTGTTGAGAACCCCATATAGCCTCATGATTCATGGTGTTGAGAACCCATATAGCCTCACGATTATGGTGTTGAGAACGCCATATAGCCTCATGATTCATGGTGTTGAGAACCCCATATAGCCTCATGATTCATGGTGTTGAGAACCCATATAGCCTCATGATTCATGGTGTTGAGAACGCCATATAGCCTAATTATTCATGGTGTTGAGAACCCCATATAGCCTCATGATTCAGCTTCTGCCCCAAAGGGAGAGTTAATCCTCACCCGACGCTACAGAGGATCCAGATAAATGTCTTCGTATAGTGTGCAGGGGTAACACCACCCTTGGATATTACAGTAAAGGCATTATAGGGATATTGAGCAACTTTATGGGAGCAGGAAGTGATGTCGACAGTATGTGGATTTGCGCTTGTGAAGGAGGATGACAGCATCGCTAGTGCGTGCTGTATGCAAAGATGACGTCATCGCTAGTGGCGTGTGCAAAGATGACGTCATCGCTAGTGGCGTGTGCAAAGATGACGTCATCGCTGGCGCCATGACCTATGGAGAGGGTTTCCGACATCACTGGTCAATGAGGGGTCAAGGAGTGAGGGCCTACAACCCGCCACATTTGGGAAGGGAAGACGTTATTGCATCATAGTGGAAAATCTGTAGTTGTCTGCGACTGAAGCAAGTGCTGTGAGTAAGAGGAGGGCAATTGTGGCTTTCATCTCGACTTGTGGGGACCAGAAAGGGAATCTGAAGTCAAGGGGTCATCGTACCCTGGTAGTCAACTGTGGTAAACCTAAGAAGAGGTCTGTTTATCATAGGAAAGAATCTGTTGAGAGGTAAACCGGTGTTGGAGCCTGTGTCTTGAACCCATACTCAGGTCAGAGTATAGAGAAGTCGAGAGTGACGGTCGAATATACAATTTGAAGGCGACGTGGAAGACTTAAACTCCAGGCGCCATTTTGACATTAGGAAACAAGCGTCGTCACTCCCATAATTTTGTGGTTAGATCCTTTGATTGATATAGCATGCTGTGAGATTTTTTCCTCATAATATTCTAGCATTACGTCCGTCAACTTTAAACTGAAAGTCTAGATGGGCCTCCTGAGGAAGGACCAGTTTAGCTAACATGCTAAGTGTAGTAAGCAGCTCATTACTCACTTTGAAGATAGATCAAATGACTAGGCACAAGCAAACGCCAAGATCTCACAAGTATGAAATCCCTATAACTAGGCCGTCGACCTTCGTCATTCGCTGGAGCAAATCTAACGAGTAGGTCATGGGCTCTCACAACTTATTTGTATAGTTGTGTGGTGCTATGAATTCTGCCCAAATCTCATGAAACAGTCTCATACGAATAGCAATAATAATTTCAGGTCACATAGCAGAACAAATGTAAATCAATAAAGTGTTGGGTGTAACGAAAGACAGCGTTCAACATAACAACACATTTTATTCAAGAAAGTACTAACTACTACAACAAGGAAAAATATCACTGACGTCATTCGAAATCCTTCGTGTGACACCTTTACGACAGCTAGACACCAGCAACGAGTATGACTACAGGATCCTTCCTGCAATCATGTTGTGCTGCATAAATAAACTAACTTGAACATACTGAGTGTTCACAGAGGATGCAATCAAGCAAGCAAAACATACTAATATATAATCACTAATGCAACAACAACATGGTGGGTTAGGAGACAAGTCTCCTGTAACCTCCTATAAGTTACTTTACGTACCTTGCAGCCCCCACCCTGCAATGGCAGTTGCAATACAATCAAACTAGTAGCCTATCAGTGACATTACAATGACTAATGGGGTTACTGGCAACTCCAGCAACCCTCCTTAATTAAATTCTTACGTTAAATTCAAGCTTCTTCGCAATTGTGCTGCTCACGTGGCCCCACAAAGTGAGTTGATTCAAAGAAATATCTATGCCTAAGGTTACCACCAAGTGCTGTAGGGATGTTGGGGAAATAGCCTCGGCTACCAATGTCTTTTGAACAGTCACGGTGGTTGGGTGGTTAAAGAACCAGGTATGCCATAATGCATAGTGCTCCTGGCTGTCTGGGTTCGAATCCTTCTAGGTGTGGAGTTTTCAGTTGCATATTGGCTTGGGGACTATTCAAGCTTGTTCATATATATATATATATATATATATATATATATATATATATATATATATATATATATATATATATATATATATATATGTCGTACCTAGTAGCCAGAACGCACTTCTCAGCCTACTATGCAAGGCCCGATTTGCCTAATAAGCCAAGTTTTCATGAATTAATTGTTTTTCGACTACCTAACCTACCTAACCTAACCTAACCTAACTTTTTCAGCTACCTAACCTAACTTTACCTATATAGATAGGTTAGGTTAGGTTAGGTAGGGTTGGTTAGGTTCGGTCATATATCTACGTTAATTTTAACTCCAATAAAAAAAAATTGACCTCATACATAATGAAATGGGTAGCTTTATCGTTTCATAAGAAAAAAATTAGAGAAAATATATTGATTCAGGAAAACTTGGCTTATTAGGCAAATCGGGCCTTGCATAGTAGGCCAAAAAGTGAGTTCTGGCTACTAGGTACGACATATATATATATATATATATATATATATATATATATATATATATATATATATATATATATATATATATATTTATTTATTTTGGTAGCAGTCTTTCCTGTAGACATATATTATTAAATATGACGGAAAAAGAAAGATTAATAATTCTAACACGAATTTTCTCAATGTTTCTTATATTATTTTTCACTGTTGATGGTAAATGAAAAATCAATTCTCCAAAGTTCGTTTTTATTTCTAGTCTGACACGACACTTGAGCGCGTTTTGTAAAACTTATTACATTTTCAAAGACTTTAGTTTACACACACACAACTATAACTGAACAGAGTTTAAACAAAACAAACTTTCAACACAAAACAATGGGTATAAGCTAAAGGGAAGAATAGAAGTAACTGCAGAGGGCCTATTGGCCCATATTTCTTGATGCTTCTATATTGGAGCGGAGTCTTGAAGTGGTAGAATATAATTGTGCGTTAATTGCCTGTTGATTGTTATTGTTGACTTCTTAATGTGTAGTGCTTCGCAAATATCTAGCCGCCTGCTATTGCTGTATCTATCGATGATTTCCGTGTTTTTTGTTAAGACTTCTCTGGTGATGGTCTCGTTGTGGGAAGAGATTATATGTTCCTTGATAGATCCCTGTTGCTTATGCATCGTTAATCGCCTGGAAAGAGATGTTGTTGTCTTGCCTATATAATGAGTTCTTTGAGGCTTACAGTCCCCAAGTGGGCATTTGAAGGCATAGACAACATTGGTCTCTTTCAAAGCGTTCTACTTTGTGTCTGGAGAGTTTCTCATTAGTAGGTTGGCAGTTTTCTTGGTTTTATAGTAAATCGTCAATTGTATCTTCTGATTTTTGTCTGTAGGGATAACGTTTCTATTAACAATATCTTTCAGGACCCTTTCCTCCGTTTTATGAGTTGTGGAAAAGAAGTTCCTGTAAAATAGTCTAATAGGGGGTACAGGTGTTGTGTTAGTTGTCTCTTCAGAGGTTGCATGGCGTTTCACCTTCCTTCTTATGATGTCTTCAACGAAACCATTGGAGAAGCCGTTGCTGACTAAGACCTGCCTTATCCTACAGAGTTCTTCATCGACTTGCTTCCATCCTGAGCTGTGGCTGAGAGCACGGTCGACATAAGCGTTAACAACACTCCTCTTGTACCTGTCTGGGCAGTCACTGTTGGCATTGAGGCACTTTCCTATGTTTGTTTCCTTAGTGTAGATTGCCGTGTGGAAACCTCCGCTCCTTTCCATGACTGTTACATCTAGAAAGGGTAGTTTCCCATCCTTCTCCATCTCGTAAGTGAAACGCAACACGGAATTTTGCTCAAATGCTTCCTTCAGCACTTGCAGATGTCTGACATCGGTACCTGTGTAAAAATGTCGTCAACTTTCCTGCAGTATATGGCCGGTTTCAAGTTCATATCGACTAAGACCTTGTGTTCGATGGTACCCATGTAGAAGTTCGCAAACAGGACACCTAGGGGAGAACCCATGGCGACCCCATCAACTTGCTTATACATGTGCCCATCCGGGCTCAAGAAGGGCGCCTCTTTAGTACAAGCTTGGAGTAGTTTCCTTAGAATATTTTCTGGTATGTCAAGAGAAGTACAGGCCGGATGATAAGCCTGGAAACCCACTTCGGCCAATCATTAGCCAGATACTCACACCCACGTACAGACTGGCGAAGCGACTCAACGGCCTGCTGACTCCTTATGTCCCTTGCACCTTCAGCCTGAAGTCTCCAAAGGAATTTGTTGACTTATTGAGGGGAAAACAGCCCACAGGGATAAAGCCTCGTTAGACGTAGAATCACTGTTTACCAACGTACCTGTGGTTGAAACAATCGGGATGATAGCGGACAGAGTGTATCGTGATCCGGCATGTACTCCTCTTGACATACCAGAAAATACTCTAAGGAAACTACTCCAAGCTTGTACTAAAGAGGCGCCCTTCTTGAGCCCGGATGAATAACTACTCTTGCGTGTTTAGGCAAGTTGGGCATTAAGCATAGACACAGTGTCTTCCCATGTTAACAGGGACTTGATGAAAAAACGTAAAATTGACCCTCACTTGCTCTAGTGCTCTTGGGAGATGGTGTTTGAGGTGTTGAAATGCCCCGAAATTACCATCTCTTTTAAGGGTCTGAGCGTGGTGCAGTGGGTTAAGGCGTTACCTGTTATGCCGGTTGCTGGAAGGCTTCTGTACTGGCTAGGGTTCGAGTCTCCTGGTGGGAAAGTGTTCTATAGTTGAATAACTACTCTTGTGTGTTTAGGCAAGTTGGGCATTAAGCATAGACACAGTGTCTTCCCATGTTAACAGGAACTTGATGAAAAAACGTAAAATTGACCCCTCACTTGCTCTAGTGCTCTTGGGAGGTGGTGGTTGAGGTGTTGAAATGCCTCGAAATTACCATCTCCTTTAAGGGTCTGAGCGTGGTGCAGTGGGTTAAGGCGTTACCTGTTATGCCAGTTGCTGGAAGGCTTCTGTGCTGGCAAGGGTTCAAGTCTCCTGGTGGGAAAGTGTTCTATAGTTGAGTAACTACTCTTGCGTGTTTAGGCAAGTTGGGCATTAAGCATAGACACAGTGTCTTCCCATGTTAACAGGGATTTGATGAAAAAAAGTAAAATTGACCCCTCACTTGCTCTACTGCTCTTGGGAGGTGGTGGTTGAGGTGTTGAAATGCCCCAAATTACCATCTCTTTTAAGGGTCTGAGCGTGGTGCAGTGGGTTAAGGCGTTACCTGTTATGCCAGTTGCTGGAAGGCTTCTGTGCTGGCTAGGGTTCGAGTCTACTGGTGGGAAATTGTTCTATAATTGAATAACTACTCTTGCGTGTTTAGGCAAGTTGGGCATTACGCATAGACACTGTGTCTAACCACGTTAACAGCACTTTATGAAAAAACGTAAAATTGACCCCTCACTTGCTCTAGTGCTCTTGGGAGGTGGTGGTTGAGGTGTAAATGCCCCGAAATTACCAACTCTTTTATGGGTCTGAGCGTGGTGCAGTGGGTTAAGGCGTTACCTGTTATGCCAGTTGCTGGAAGGCTTCTGTGCTGGCCAGGGTTCGAGTCTCCTGGTGGGAAAGTGTTCTATAGTTGAATAACTACTCTTGCGTGTTTAGGCATGTTGGCATTAGGCATAGACACAGTGTCTTCCCATGTTAACAGGGACTTGATGAAAAACTTAAAATTGACCCCTCACTTACTCTAGTGCTCTTGGGAGGTGGTGGTTGAGGTGTTGAAATGCCCCGAAATTACCATCTCTTTTAAGGGTCTGAGCGTGGTGCAGTGGGTTAAGGCGTTACCTGCTATGCCAGTTGCTGGAAGGCTTCTGTACTGGCTAGGGTTCGAGTCTCCTGGTGGGAAAGTGTTCTATAGTTGAATAAATACTCTTGCGTGTTTAGGCAAGTTGGGCATTAAGCATAGACACAGTGTCTTCCCATGTTAACAGGGACTTGATGAAAAACGTAAAATTGACCCCTCACTTGCTCTAGTGCTCTTGGGAGGTGGTGGTTGAGGTGTTGAAATGCCTCGAAATTACCATCTCCTTTAAGGGTCTGAGCGTGGTGCAGTGGGTTAAGGCGTTACCTTTTATGCCGTTGCTGGAAGGCTTCTGTGCTGGCAAGGGTTCAAGTCTCCTGGTGGGAAAGTGTTCTATAGTTGAGTAACTACTCTTGCGTGTTTAGGCAAGTGGGCATTAAGCATAGACACAGTGT
>WNGS01009576.1:11690-21990 GCA_020271785.1 Procambarus virginalis
TCTCGAAGGCGGGTCTACGAACTAGACCCGCCTTCTAGTTAAAATGACAACCATATACCGCACACACACTATACCTCATACTCTCATAATACCTCATACACACTCATACACACTCATACCACTCGTTTATTGTTTCCTCGCTAAACTTCAGTCATTAACCTTCTTTAAAATCTCTCAGCGGACAGACGAAATTCCCGAAGTTGAATTCCATCGGCAGGATGGAGAATTTTCAGCACGCTGTTTTTTTCCCCTTCATCTGATGCAACTGTTCACTGGCAGTAAATATGTATCCTGGAGTTTTAGCTAACTGTTGGGGAGGGGATGTGTTTGGGGGGGGGGAAAGTAAAAGGCCTAGGGGTATCTATATAAGCCTAAACAGCCTTATTAAATGAACCCTGGCAATGGGAACACGGAAGTCATTTATTTTTTAACTATTTAATCGATTTTTTTTTCGTTAATTCCACATGTATATTGTATTATTTTATATTTTTTATTATATTTTCTCTAATTCGGAAAAATAAAATCGGATTTTTTTTACGAATCGGTGAGAATGCAGATTTTGTTAAATCAATTTTATATGTGGAAATTTTGCTTAATATCATTGTATTTTTTGTATTAAAATAATAGCCACATTATTAGTTATGTTTAAACTATGAAGCTCTTGATTATTTAAAACATTTTGATATTATTCCCTTGCGATGGAAATTTATTATTTTGCTTCTCGACAAAAATATAGATATGAAAATTACAAAATAAATACCAAAAATCATCTAACAATTAAAAATAATAATTGAGAAGTTTTCACTGAAGTTTTGAGTCCTGTATTAGTCACAAGATAATAATAGTAATATTATATATATATATATATATATATATATATATATATATATATATATATATATATATATATATATATATATATATATATATATATATATTGTCTAAATCGTCACAGATACATTTTGTTTCAATTGTTTTTCTCCCAGAGACCGAACATTGATTTAAATTTCTAAAATTATAAGATTCCCTTCCCATAATCATTATATACTTCACCAATTTATAATAAACTATCCTTGAGATAAAAGTGGATTTATCTAGTTGATTCTACCAGATAAAAGTTGATAATTTGCAGACGATGAGTCACAATAACGTGGGTGAAGATATGATGATCAAAACACATACACCAGAAGATGACGAGGAGACGACGACGTTTCGGTCCGTCCTGGACCATTATATCAAGACACACGACTTAACGATGGTCCAAGACGGACCGAAACGTCGTCGTTTCTCCGCTTTCTGATGTTTATTCGGTCATCATTTAGGGCTCTGTATAAGAACACGGTTGACACTCTTAACTAAGTTTAACTACAAAAGCTCTGTTAAATTCGAAATTGTTTTACAATTATAAAGAAATACAATGGCAAATCCAGTCGTGTTTTGAGATTGTGAAAGAAATGATTGACTACTTTCGCTTAATTTCTTAATTAATGATTAGGCTAATTAGTGAACAAATCCACAAGGGTCGTGATGAAGGTTCGAACCTACGTCCGAGAGGATCCCAGACGCTGCCTTAATCGACTGAGCTACGACATGGTAAAAAGAATTACAACCGGGAAATCAACTTGACCTACCACGGATCCTGCAGCCTCTCCGAGACACAAACCAGGATTTTACACAACTCCCCCCATACACCCGAGCTAAGCTGTACTACCTCTTCGCCCTTACTTCATTACACACAGAAATTACAATAACGCGATGCATCAAATGATCGCTAATTAATGATTATCGTGGATTACCTAATTCTCCTGTGTCCGAGAGGCAGCCACGTAGATGACAAATTCCATTGGGTATAGCAGTTAGTTGCCCTCGGAATCACTTAATTTGCCTTTCAAGGCTAACCCATTATAGCGCAATTGATAGAACGCCTGTCTCCAATGCGTTCGGGCGTTCGAGCCTCCCAGTACCCAAGGATAACGAATGTATAATGTATTTCAACACCAGCCCAACACACTCTTGATAATACATGATTATAAATCTTTCAGGTATCATTGTATCTGAATCATTCCTGCGTGTGACTGAAGTGAAAATATCAGCGGCTTACCTGTTATTTCTGTTGCAGCAGGCAATTGATGCATAACCGTTGTATTTGAGGCATAACGGTTGTATTTGAGGCATAACGGTTGTATTTGATGCATAACGGTTGTATTTGATGCATACGGTTGTATTTGATGCATACGGTTGTATTTGATGCATAACGTTGCATTTGATGCATAACGGTTGTATTTGATGTATAACGGTTGTATTTGTTGCATAACCGTTGTATTTGACGCATAACGGTTGCATTTGATGCATAACGTTGTATTTGATGTATAACGGTTGTATTTGTTGCATAACCGTTGTATTTGATGCATAACCGTTGTATTTGATGCATAACGGTTGTATTTGATGCATAACGGTTGTATTTGAGCCATAACGGTTGTATTTGAGCCATAACGGTTGTATTTTCCATATATTGACGCTTCAGAGCGCGTCTGGGACCTGTTCCGTGATGAACAGGAACAAGGAACAGGAGCCTATTTAACGTACCTGTTCCACCTCTTAATGCGTCGAAATTTGGACGCTATAAACCTGGTGTTTACAGACCATATATCGACGTTGATTTTAACATTATCTGCGTCGATTTAACGTTATCTGCGTCGATTTTAATGTTATCTGCGTCGATTTAACGTTATCTGCTTCGATTTTAATGTTATCTGCGTCAATTTAACGTTATCTGCGTCGATTTTAATGTTATCTGCGTCGATTTAATGTTATCTGCGTCAATTTTAATGTTATCTGCTTCGATTTAACGTTATCTGCTTCGATTTTATGTTATCTGCGTCGATTTTAATGTTATCTGCGTCGATTTAATGTTATCTGCGTCGATTTTAATGTTATCTGCGTCGATTTAACGTTATCTGCGTCGATTTTAACGTTATCTGCGTCGATTTAACGTTATCTGCGTCGATTTTAATGTTATCTGCGTCGATTTTAATGTTATCTGCGTCGATTTTAATGTTATCTGCGTCGATTTAATGTTATCTGCGTCGATTTAATGTTATCTGCGTCGATATAACGTTATCTGCGTCGATTTAACGTTATCTGCGTCGATTTAACGTTATCTGCGTCGATTTAATGTTATCTGCGTCGATTTAACGTTATCTGCGTCGATTTTAATGTTAACTGCGTCGATTTTAATGTTAACTGCGTCGATTTAATGTTATCTGCGTCGATTTAACGTCATCTGCGTCGATTTAACGTCATCTGCGTCGATTTAACGTCATCTGCGTCGATTTAACGTCATCTGCGTCGATTTAACGTCATCTGTGTCAATTCAACGCTATCTGCGTCAATTCAACGCTATCTGCGTCAATTCAACGCTATCTGCGTCAATTCAACGCTATCTGCGTCAATTCAACGCTATCTGCGTCCATTCAACGCTATCTGCGTCCATTCAACGCTATCTGCGTCAAGTCAACGCTATCTGCGTCAAGTCAACGCTATCTGCGTCCATTCAACATTATCTGCGTCCATTCAACATTATCTGCGTCCATTCAACGCTATCTGCGTCCATTCAACGCTATCTGCGTCAATTCAACGTTATCTGCGTCCATTCAACGCTATCTGCGTCAAGTCAACGCTATCTGCGTCCATTCAACATTATCTGCGTCCATTCAACGCTATCTGCGTCAATTCAACGTTATCTGCGTCAATTCAACGCTATCTGCGTCAATCCAACGTTATCGGCGACAGTTAAACGTTATCGGCGACAATAAACGTTATCGGCGACAATTAAACGTTATCGGCGACAATTAAACGTTATCGGCGACAATTAAACGTTATCGGCGACAATTAAACGTTACCAGCGACAATTAAACGTTATCGGCGACGATTCAGCGTTATCTGCGTCAATTTAACGTTATCTGCGTCGATTTAACGTTATCTGCGTCGATTTAATGTTATCTGCGTCAATTCAACGCTATCTGCGTCTATTCAACGCTATCTGCATCGATAAACAGCCTGAATTTCTGTGGCTCGGTGAACGACGCGTGACGTTGTTCAGCTGTTTTTTCAGCTTCGACGCTGACAGCTTATCAGCTGTTATCTCAGCTGATCCTTTGTTTATCTCAGTTTTTACCTCACTTAGAGGAAAGAGGGGGGGGGAGGAAAGAGGGGGGGGGAGTTGTGAGTCGTGCCTCATCATTCTGGCTATCATGTCGATTACTTATATGATATCTCACGCTCACAGATAAGCTTAGTTTACAAATGATAAACTTGACGGTGAGTCGTGGTAATTAAGCACTTAATTGCCTGGTTCGGTTGTTCACAATATGAGAGCGGGAATGTCTTATAAGCTCTGGCTGGCAGTATTGTAGTGAGGTGATTAAATTTGTTTAAATTTTGGGGCGAGGGGCGAGTTTATTGGGCAGCGCCACTCATCCTGTGAGTGGACACACCGCCATAGTGACAGTATTGGGCAGCGCCACTCATCCTGTGAGTGGACACACCGCCATAGTGACAGTATTGGGCAGCGCCACTCATCCTGTGAGTGGACACACCGCCATAGTGACAGTATTGGGCAGCGCCACTCATCCTGTGAGTGGACACACCGCCATAGTGACAGTATTGGGCAGCGCCACTCATCCTGTGAGTGGACACACCGCCATAGTGACAGTATTGGGCAGCGCCACTCATCCTGTGAGTGGACACACCGCCATAGTGACAGTATTGGGCAGCGCCACTCATCCTGTGAGTGGACACACCGCCATAGTGACAGTATTGGGCAGCGTCACTCATCCTGTGAGTGGACACACCGCCATAGTGACAGTATTGGGCAGCGCCACTCATCCTGTGAGTGGACACACCGCCATAGTGACAGTATTGGGCAGCGCCACTCATCCTGTGAGTGGACACACCGCCATAGTGACAGTATTGGGCAGCGTCACTCATCCTGTGAGTGGACACACCGCCATAGTGACAGTATTGGGCAGCGCACTCATCCTGTGAGTGGACACACCGCCATAGTGACAGTATTGGGCAGCGCCACTCATCTTGTGAGTGGACACAACGCAATAGTGACAGTATTGGGCAGCGCCACTCATCCTGTGAGTGGACACACCGCCATAGTGACAGTATTGGGCAGCGCCACTCATCCTGTGAGTGGACACACCGCCATAGTGACAGTATTGGGAGCGCCACTCATCCTGTGAGTGGACACACCGCCATAGTGACAGTATTGGGCAGCGCCACTCATCCTGTGAGTGGAAACACCGCCATAGTGACAGTATTGGGCAGCGCCACTCATCCTGTGAGTGGACACACCGCCATAGTGACAGTATTGGGCAGCGTCACTCATCCTGTGAGTGGACACACCGCCATAGTGACAGTATTGGGCAGCATCACTCATCCTGTGAGTGGACACACCGCCATAGTATTGGGCAGCGTCATTCATCTTGTGAGTGGACACACCGCCATAGTGACAGTATTGGGCAGAGCCACTCATCCTGTGAGTGGACACACCGCCATAGTGACAGTATTGGGCAGCGTCACTCATCCTGTGAGTGAACACACCGCCATAGTGACAGTATTGGGCAGCGCCACTCTTCCTTTGAGTGGACACACCGCCATAGTGACAGTATTGGGCAGCGCCACTCATCCTGTGAGTGAACACACCGCCATAGTGACAGTACTGGGCAGCGCCACTCATCCTGTGAGTGGACACACCGCCATAGTGACAGTATTGGGCAGCGTCACTCATCCTGTGAGTGGACACACCGCCATAGTGACAGTATTGGGCAGCGTCACTCATCCTGTGAGTGGACACACCGCCATAGTGACAGTATTGGGCAGCGCCACTCATCCTGTGAGTGAACACACCGCCATAGTGACAGTATTGGGCAGCGCCACTCATCTTGTGAGTGAACACACCGCCATAGTGACAGTATTGGGCAGCGCCACTCTTCCTTGAGTGGACACACCGCCATAGTGACAGTATTGGGCAGCGCCACTCATCCTGTGAGTGGACACACCGCCATAGTGACAGTACGGGGCAGCGCCACTCATCCTGTGAGTGGACACACCGCCATAGTGACAGTATGGGCAGCGCCACTCTTCCTTTGAGTGGACACACCGCCATAGTGACAGTATTGGGCAGCGCCACTCATCCTGTGAGTGGAACACCACACCGCCATAGTGACAGTATTGGGCAGCGCCACTCATCTTGTGAGTGAACACACCGCCATAGTGACAGTATTGGGCAGCGCCACTCATCCTGTGAGTGAACACAGCCATAGTGACAGTATTGGGCAGCGCCACTCATCCTGTGAGTGAACACACTGCCATAGTGACAGTATTGGGCAGCGTCACTCATCCTGTGAGTGGACACACCGCTATAGCAGCATGCACAACACTCCCCAATAGGAAGAAACCCGCTGGGTTGTTCATCCTGTCACTTGTACCCAACACAGCAATTTGTCTCTCACGCTCTCAATGTTTGCGTTTTGATTCAGCGTTACGGCGGTGGATGGTGTGTGTGTATGGGGGGGGGGCTATGTTGGACGTGTGGGCGCATATGTGGGGTACCGGGGGGGGGGGGTATTGGTTTTTTTCCCTCATGTCTTGAATCTGTGTATATTTTGTCATCTGTTTCTATCTTCGTTTTTTTAAGACGGGGACTCCAGGCAGGTGCGGCATACTCTAAGACTGGCCTCACATAGGCGGTATACAGTGATCTAAAAGACTCCTTATTCAACTTCTTGAAAGATGTTCTGACTTTTGCCAGAGAAGAGCACGTGGCTGACGTTATTCTGTTTATAACCTTGATATTTGTTCATGAAGTTCCCCGCCAGTGAACTTGTGTTGCGTCTTATTCCCTCTGTTGCTGCAGCAGCAACAGTAGCAGTAGTAGCAACAGTAGTAACAGTAGCAGTAGTAGCAACAGTAGCAACAGTAGCAAGAGTAGCAGTAGCATCTGTAGCTACAGCAGCAAGAGTAGCAAGAGTAACAGTAGTAGCAACAGCAGCAACAGTAGCAGTAGTAGCAGCAGCAGCAGTAGTAGCAGCAGCAGCAGCAGCAGTAGTAGCAGCAGTAGCAACAGTAGCAGCAGTAGCAGCAGCAGCAGCAGCAGCAGTAGTAGCAGCAGCGCAGCAGCAGCAGTCGCAGCAGCAGCAGTAGCAGCAGCAGCAGCAGCAGCAGCAGCAGCAGCAGAGCAGCAACAGCAGCAACAGTAGCAGCAGCAGCAGCAGCAGCAGCAGCAGTAGCAGCAGCAACAGTAGCAGTAGCAGCAGCAGCAGTAGCAACAGTAGCAGCAGCAGCAGCAGTAGTAGCAGCAGCAGTAGCAACAGTAGCAGCAGCAGCAGCAGCAGCAGCAGTAGTAGCAGCGCTAGCAACAGTAGCAGCAGCAGCAGCAGCAGCACATAGTAGTAGTAGCAGCAGCAGCAGCAACAGTAGCAGCAGCAACAGCAGCAGCAGCAGTAGTAGCAGCAGCAGTAGCAACAGTAGCAGCAGCAGCAGCAGCAGCAGCAGTAGTAGCAGCAGCAGCAGCAACAGTAGCAGCAGCAACAGCAGCAGTAGCAACAGTAGCAGCAGCAGCCGCAGCAGTAGCAGCAGCAACAGTAGCAGCAGCAGCAGCAAGCAGCAGCAGCAGCAGCAGTAGCAGCAGCAACAGTAGCAGCAGCAGCAGCAGCAGTAGCAACAGTAGCAGCAGCAGCAGCAGCAGTAGTAGCAGCAGCGTAGCAACAGTAGCAGCAGCAGCAGCAGTAGCAACAGTAGCAGCAGCAGCAGCAGCAGTAGTAGCAACAGTAGCAGCAGCAGCAGCAGCAGTAGTAGCAGCAGCAGTAGCAACAGTAGCAGCAGCAGCAGCAGCAGTAGCAACAGTACAGCAGCAGCAGCAGCAGGCAGTAGTAGCAGCAGCAGTAGCAACAGTAGCAGCAGCAGCAGCAGCAGTAGCAACAGTAGCAGCAGCAGCAGCAGCAGCAGCAGCAGCAGCAGCAGTAGCAACAGTCAGCAGCAGCAGCAGCAGCAGTAGTAGCAGCAGCAGCAGCACAGTAGCAGCAGCAACAGCACCAACAGTAGCAGCAGCAACAACAGTAGCAACAGTAGCAGCAGCAACAACAACAGTAGCAACAGTAGCAGTAGCAGCAACATAGCAACAGTAGCAGCAGCAGCAGCAGCAGCAGCAGCAGCAGCAGCAACAGTAGCAGCAGCAGCAGCAGCAGCAACAGTAGCAGCAGCAGCAGCAGCAGCAACAGTAGCAGCAGCAACAGCACCAACAGTAGCAGCAGCAACAGCACCAACAGTAGCAGCAGCAGCAACAACAGTAGCAACAGTAGCAGCAGCAACAACAGTAGCAACAGTAGCAGCAGCAACAACAGTAGCAACAGTAGCAGCAGCAACAACAGTAGCAACAGTAGCAGCAGCAACAACAGTAGCAACAGTAGCAGCAGCAACAACAGTAGCAACAGTAGCAGTAGCAGCAGCAACAACAGTAGCAACAGTAGCAGCAGCAACAACAGTAGCAAACAGTAGCAGCAGCAGCAGCAGCAGCAGTAGCAGCAGCAGCAGCAGTAGCAGCAGTAGCAGCAGCACAGCAGCAGTAGTGGGGGTAAAGGCAGTAACTGAAGCAGTAAGATGAGAGAGAGAGAAAGTGGGGTGGTTAACTCGATGTTATTTACCAGAGACACAGAGAGTAAGCTGTCGTTACCACTCTGGCTAATTACCACTGGTACTCTAATAACACCCTTCGCGTTACTGATGGTAACGCCAGACCCATCTGAGGCTCCCGGGCCAGTGTCTGCCTTGCCAAGCATCCTCTCCTCCTCCTCCTCCTCCTCCTCTTCATCTCCTGACCTCGCACCATTCCACCCACGTCCCATCCAAATCCTTATCCTGACCCCTTCCCAGTGCTATATAGTCGTGATGACTTGTGCTTTCTCTGATTGTTCTGTCTCTGTCTCTGTCTCTCTCTCTCTCTCTCTCTCATCCTTGTCTCCGTCTCTCTCTCTTCTCCCTTGATCTCGTCGTCTCTCTCTCTCCTTGATCTCCGTCTCTCTCTCTCTCTCTCCTTGATCTCCGTCTCTCTCTCTCTCTCCTGATCTCCGTCTCTCTCTCTCTCTCTCTCCTCTCTCTCTCTCTCTCTCTCTCTCTCGCTCACAGCATCTCGAGTCATCCTCGAGGGTTCACAACGTCACTAAAATGATGTACTAAATTGCCCCAACCTAACCAGCTCTAGGAGCCAGACATAGAAACGCCAATTGGACGAGCCGCTGTGTTTTGTAATACATCTGTTTTCCAGCCGTAGGGGGAGGGGGCTTTATTCTCACTATACCAACGTAGCTCAACCTTAACCTATTTCGGTATTGCTAAAAAAGATATTTCGTCTTATATCTTATAGTTTCGTTATTATCTTGTTATTAATAACCTATTATTAATACCTATTATTGATAACCTATTATTGATAACCTATTATTGATAACCTATTATTGATAACCTATTATTGTAACCTATTATAATAACCTATTATTGATAACCTATTTGATAACCAATTACTGATACCTATTATTGATAACCTATTATTGATAACCTATTATTGATAACCTATTATTGATAACCTATTATTAATAACCTATTATTAATAACCTATTATTGATAACCAATTACTGATAACCTATTATTGATAACCCATTATTAATAACCTATTATTAATAACCTATTATTGATAACCTATTATAACCTATTGTTATATTGAAGTATACTTTTAACGTCCTTATAACACATATTTTTCTTATTTTTCATAGGAATTAAATCAACATATAAGGGAGGGAATTATCAAGGGAAGCGCCAAGCCATTACGACTATATAGCACTGGAAAGGGGTCAGGATAAGGATTTGGGATGAGACGGGGGAAAGGAATGGTGCCCAACCACTTGTGGACGGTCTCGGGGATTGAACGCCGACCTGCATGAAGCGAGACCGTCGCTCTACCGCGTCCAGCCCAAGTGGTTGGACTGTCAACATATTAGAAGACAAGTATTAAGTTCAAATTATCTGTGGTTCGATTAGGCTCTCTTTAGGGAGTTAGTTCACCTAGTTGTATTCACCTAGTTGTGCTTGCGGGGTTGAGCTCTGCTCTTTCGGCCCGCCTCTCAACTGTCAATCAATCAACTGTTACTACTACTAACTACCATTTTTCCACAACACACACACACACACAGACACACAACACACACACACACCCACCACACACACACACACTCACACTCAC
>WNGS01009578.1:0-27456 GCA_020271785.1 Procambarus virginalis
GAATCAAACTCCAGTTAATTATGCAGCACTGGAAAACTATCTTAAGCTTACACGGAACAAATATGACCGGTGTTGCAACAAAATGAAAGATATCAAGATTTACTTAACAATTCAGTATTGATGAAGATACGATGAACAACATTCTCCAAGAACACTCTGATTATGAAGATGCAATGTTTGTACATTTAACATTATGAAGATTTGATAGACGCCCATAAGGCCAATATAAATGTTGCAGCCACAACTACCCAGAATCAGACAGCACCAGAAGTCAAATTACCATCACTCAGTCTCCCAACTTTTTCTGGAACAGAGGACGAGAATTGGGACAATTTCTGGAGCAAATTTGTCGATTTGTGGATTCTAATGTCAATGTACCAAAGACGACAAAGTTTACGTATTTACAGAGTGTCTTGAAGGATGAAGCCTTTCAGGTAGTCTGTAATCTGAATCACACAGATGACGATATGACAATGCTGTACAACTATAAGGACAACTGCGAAGCCTGAAAGGACTATCAGAATTTTAACCCAGAAGCTGTTAGATATTAAACATCCAAATAATACAGCAGTCTCACTCCAAGCCTTTAGATTGGAGCTTGAGTCTTTGCTTAGGCACTTAAAAATAAAGTAAATTGGATGAATCAGACTGGATAATCCAAGTCCATATGACTCGCAAATTACCCAGGGACATCCTGGATAAGGGTTGTGTTGTATGGAAAGTCATATCTGACAGTAACAGAGATTACAAAGGGGTTACAAACCATCATAGAACGAGAAAGAGTTATCCAGATGAAAAAGCGACATCTAAACCTTCGTCTACTACTAATAGTAAACAACAGAGTACAAACAGTACTCCAAACAAATCTAAAACAACTTCTCCCTCCCCAAAGTGGAGACAAGGCAGTGTGGGCACATACGCAGTGGTACCTCCAAACCTACAGGTAACGCGTCACCCAAATCGGTGACTCCTCAAGATACTGTTAACGTCTGGAGACCATGTCTGTTCTGTGAACAATCACATTCCATGTACAATTGCAGACGTTACCCCGATCGTGCAACACGCATAAAACGACTCAAGGAGTTACATAGATGTACCAAGTGTATAAGGGAACATCATCCCGACAGCTGCACATCAACAATACGCACCTGTTATAGGTGCCATAAGGGTCAACACCATACAGCACTTTGTGGGGATTCAAGTACAAAGTCTGCCAAACCACAGGAGGAGGAAGGAACTAACACCTCAGTACAGCTTTGTACTGTGCTACCTGACATAAGTGTTTTCTCAACAAGGTCTAAACATAAATCAGCTCTACCTACTGCACGATTGATCATTAGAAATGGAGAGAACAAAGCCACCGTACGTGGATTATTTGATCAAGGGTCCCAATTGACCTTTATATCAAAGAGTTGGTAGATACCCTGAAACTTACACTGTAGAGGAGACACGAATAAACATAGCAGGATTCCTGACTGACTCAGGAGCCCGAGTTTCAAGGTAGTACAACCCAAAGTACGATTAGGAGGTACGAACAAAATGTACAAGCTCTAGTAGTAGATAGATTCCCAACAGATCTATATGTATATGGTCTGGGGACAACAGCCAAATTCCTAGAAAAAAGGGAATTCATTTGGCTGATAAAATCACAACAGATAACCTTTCCAATATTGGAATCCTTATGGGATCAGATGTCTACCATAAGTTTATCAAAGGAAAGGAATACAAACACGGTATGAACGTGTTACCATCTGCAGGTGGCTATTTGCTAACAGGCCCTGTATTACGGCTAAACCAACCCGCACCTGTAGAACACCAACATGCCAACCCAGTAATGGTTGCATGACTAGGAGACCAGTCTCCACTGCAACTCAGAGACATGTCCGAGGAAGAGCTTGATCCCCCTGTACACAAGTTATGGGACCTGGCAACTCTCGGCATTGTCCCTGAACAACCTAGCCCAGATGATGACTGGACTTACAAACAATACCTGGACTCAGTTATATACAGAGATAATCAATACTGGGTCAGGCTACCATGGAAGCTGAATCACCCTCAGCTACCCGTCAACCATTTTATGGCACAAAACCAATTGAGATCACAGGTGTTGCGCTTACAAAGACAACCTGAGAACTTGAAGTTGTACCATGAAATAATACAGAAGCAACTCGATGACAAATTTATCGAAGTTGTTACAAATGATAACCCAAAGGAAGGTCACTACTTACCACATCATTGTGTACAGAAGAATTCTGCAACTACCCCATTACGGATAGTATTTAATTGCAGTGCTAAAATGAGGCCGAGTAGTGTTTCGTTAAACGACTGTCTTCAAACTGGCCCTAGCCTAACACAAAGGCTTTACGACGTGCTGTTAAAGTTCCGTATTGGGACTTATGCATATACGGCCGACATCAGCAAGGCATTCCTTAGGGTAGGTCTTCAAGAAGAAGACCGGAACTACACAAAGTTCCTATGGATTAAGGATCCTAACGATCCGAACAGTGAATTAATCACTTACCGGTTTGCCTCTGTCCTTTTTGGCGCCACGTCATCTCCTTTTCTGCTCCAAGCTACCTTGGATACGCACTTGAAGAAGTCCAATAGCCCAAACAAGACGGAAATTAGCAAAAACCTGTATGTGGATAATTTTCAAGGTACAACCAACAGTGAAAGTAAACTGTTGGACATATACCATGAGGCCAATCGAGAATTAATGGGAGCCAATATGCCTCTCCAATCTTGGGTCTCTAACAATGAAAAATTAAATCAACTGATCTCAACTGAATTTCCCGATTACCAGGTACCCGAGATGACAAAGGTACTAGATGTCGAATGGAACACGACAACAGATCAGTTGACAATCAAGTCAGTGGAGCCTGATACCACTAACTTAACAATGAGAAAATTACTATCACAAGTCAGCAAACCCTTCGACCCATTAGGACTATTAAGCCCAGTACTGATTAATGGGAAGTTGATAATACAGGAATGTTGGCAACAAAAGATAGGCTGGGATGATCTTCTAACACCTGCCCTACAAGAAAAATGGCAAGGTTTAGTAAAAGATTTAAGTACCCTAGAGTCTGTCAAGTTCCCCAGGAACACAGTAGTAAATGAAAAAGAACCAATTAAGCTACATGTATTCTGTGATGCCTCAGGAAAGGCTTATGGAACAGTAGCTTACCTGGTCATAAATGGGCAAGCCAATTTGCTCACATCAAAGGCCAGAGTGGCACCTTTAAAGAAAAGATCACTGCCACAACTGGAATTAACAGCCTTACTGTTAGGAGTAAGATTGGCTCATTATTTGATCAAGGCCTTACGCCACATCCACTTTAAAGAAACAGTAGTTTGGTCAGATAATGAGGCAGTACTACAGTGGGTTAAGAACAATAACAGTAAGAATCCTTACGTGAGTAACCGCGTTAAGGAAATACGAGAGTTGTCAGCAGGGTATAAACTAAGATATGTACCCACAAAAGAGAATCCAGCTGACTATCTCTCCCGAGGACTGACTTTACGGCAATTAACAAAGGCAGAGATGTGGTTCAATGGACCTCAGTGGCTAATCAGCGACCAGTGGCCTGAACAAAAGCCACAAGTCATTGTGACCAATGTTACTGTTCCCACTGAGAACCCAGAACCACCTCGGACTTTGGTAATTGATCCTACTCGGTACTCTGAACTGAACAAACTTATAGGTGTCACCCAAGTAGTGTTTGATTTTCTAAAGAAAATAGGAATCAAGCATAAATTCCCTAATGCCCTAAGGTATTGGGTCAAAAGAGCTCAGATCGACACATTCGGGACAGAATTTGACAATGTTCCAAAGAAGCTACAACGTGATCTGGGTCTCTGGTTAGACACTGACAATTATAACATAATCAGATGCGGAGGCCGCTTACAGCACGCTGACATAGATTTGGAAGCAAAAAATCCAATATTGCTCCCTCGTCACCACATAGTAAGCAAACTAATTGTGTTACATATACACAAATACTGCACTCTGCATGGTGGGGTATTAGATACTCTCACAGACTTAAGACAACAGTACTGGCTACCCCAAGGTAGACAGACAGTAAAATCAATAATCAAATCCTGTGTTGTTTGCCGGAGATACGATGCCAGAGTGTGTCCATATCCTGGCCCACCTCCACTTCCGAAGGAACGAGTCGTACATATTCGTCCCTTTGAGACTACAGGAGTAGATTTCACAGGAGCACTAACACTTACAGGCACTAAAGACAAGAAACCAGTAAAAGCTTACATCTGTCTTTTTACTTGTGCCACAACAAGGGCAGTCCATCTAGAAGTGACTCCCGATATGAGTGCCGAAGCATTCTTACAGGCTTTCCGCAGGTTTGCTTCACGTAGATCCTGTCCTAAGTTAATGATCTCAGACAATGGGTCCAACTTAGTGGCAGGAGAAGCATGTCTGAGGAAAATCTGGACACATCCAAAGGTACGCACAGCCCTAAATCAACGGCAGTGCCATTGGAAATTCATACCTCCCAGAGCACCATGGCACGGAGGCTTCTATGAACGCATGGTTGGTACGGTAAAACGTTCTCTACGGAAAACCCTACACCGCCAAAAGATTGACCTGCAGGAGCTTCAAACAGTAGTCATAGAGATAGAAGCACGAGTCAATAACCGACCACTTACCTACCTCTCTGATGATGTTTTGCAGCGTGAACCATTAAGTCCAGCTCATTTGATGTATGGTAGACCTCTCAAAACACTTGTGTCCCTTACGGACGAGGAACCAGAGGATCCTTCATATGTCCAAGAGAGTGATTTGGTTCAACGTTTCAAACATCTATCAAGGGTGATAAGTCGGTGGAATGACGTATGGACTCGAGAATACCTTACAGCTCTGAGAGAGTATCATTACGGGGCAAACAACCCCTACAACAGAATTAACTTGAACCCTGGTGACATAGTTCTGGTGGATAGTGATGGACCACGCTCAGAGTGGCCTTTAGGTCAAATAGTCTCTGTTCATCCAGACAGCCAGGGCATCTTGAGAATAGTGAAAGTGAAATGCCGAGGCAACACTACTCTCAAAACTTTAGAGAAATTAGTTCCTTTAGAACTGGCCAGGAACGAAGACGTCAGCGACTTCCAGCACCCGATACGCCAGTACGGGACATACGTCCCCAAAGGACTGCAGCTCAACAATGTAAACTCAAATTAAAGCAGCATTATAATTCTGAAGGAGAAGAATAAAGTGATCGCAGTCCTTACCGGGACTTCGACCCGTGTTCTTCCCCCCCGGAATTATGTCGGGAAACCGACACACTTATACACAAATAGTATAGTCTTCCCTTAACAGTATCCTCTTAAAATTAGAGAATGGGAGACTCCGTGACGTCATCGACGTCGCCGCAGTATTTACATTATTAAACCACTGTTCATACAACAGTTTAATGTCTAAATTGAATAAAAAAGTGTTCAATAAGACTGAATATAATTATTAACACCAAAATATAGCTTGATTCCCTTGTTAACGTAAATTTAACTTAGAAGTGGAAAAAATATTGGAACAACTAGGGAGGCTGAGCGTCTCTTACAGACGCCACGCTCACACGAAAACAATAACAATGGGTGCTCGTGTGTGTGTTGTGTTAATGGCCACATAGGATAGACCTACTCTGCCTTAAGAAACTGCCATAGCAACACCACTACTACAAATAACTACTACATGCCTGGCGTTCCGCGAGCGCTATGTCATGGGTTCGTATCCTGGCCGGGGAGGATTTACTGGGCGCAATTCCTTAACTGTAGCCTCTGTTTAACGCAACAGTAAAATGTGTACTTGGATGAAAAAACGATTCTTCGCGGCAGGGGATCGTATTCCAGGGACCTGCCCGAAACGCTACGCATACTAGTGGCTGTACAAGAATGTAACAACTCTTGTATATATCTCAAAAAAAAAAAAAAAAAAAATAAGAGCACTCCAGTATCCGGCTTACCAAGTATCTTTATGTTTAAATTTGTGTGCACATTTTTAACATTATTAAGATAAGTCGGTTATGATATATGAACAACACCAACACCATGTACGTGTACCCCATTTTTACAGCCCTCACATACCATGTTATACCTGTATTGATATGTTCAGGGAACAGATATTAACTCTTTGCATCCCATACAGGTAAAATTGTGACTTGGAACAGCAAGTAGCTGAGCAGTAGAACTATGCACATGTACCTAGCTGTTGCCAGCCTTGAAGGCCTCCACAGCCGCCATTGGCACCATGAGGCACAGGGCCACACCCACATAGATGCTAACATGACACAACCTTAGCAGGCCCTTACTACAGGCTCAGATAAGGCCATTCTAGTTATTGTAGTAGTAGTATTCATAACTAGTAATAATTGTTGAAATAATAGTAGATTAGACCACCATATGTGGTATGATAAAATAATATAATAATTAAACTTAAGTAAACAATTTGTAGTTTAAGAAGGAGCCATTACAAAGTGGTTTAAGCTACAAATTGTCCCTCCAATTTGTGTGAGAATAATTTCAGGCAGTTTTAACAAGTACATACAGTCCACTCAATTTCTTACCTACTAAGAAAAAATAAGAAACTTTAATTTATTGAAGTCAATTAAAAGGAGATATACTGCCTGGAGCTTTTACCACAATTTCCACCGCCAAGCAAGTATTGTTATATTGTGCAGTCTAACATTAACTGACTTGCACTGTGAGAATTAAAACATCACCGCATAAAGTATTTATCTAAACCATCAAGAGTGTTCATATATGCCCCCTTCCCTATTTAGCTTTAATAAATAAATATAATTTATGCTCGAATCCGCACGGTGAGCTATTGCGCATGCGCGACTTCCGGGAGGAGGACCGAGACTCGGCATGTTAGATCAACAAGCGAAACGGTGCTCCGAAGCGGTCCAAAACGTCTTATCATCCAGAAGGCATCCTGACATCCCTGGACGCCAGATTGAGGACGCAGCTTACCAGAATCACGGACACCAGTTCGGCAGGCATTTTTACCTCATTTGTTCTATTTAACGAGCTCTTAAATAAGATCATGTAGGTGCCATGTCGTTATGCTGCGGGCGTTAAAAAATAATCCCATATAAGTGCAGCTCTTTCCCCTCCAAAAATTTAGATATTACCTTATATGTGTGTGAATACTAGTTTGGGGTGGAAATTACGGAATTATCATTATTGCAGCATGGTGCAACACCCCTGAGGAAGCGTTGGTCGCCATACTCTCACGTGTTTCAAGTAGTGCAATCTCAAACTGTTTCCAGGCTGGCGTAAAGTGGACTGCATCTACGTCCCTCTGTCACAGCTGAGATTTAATCAGTTTTTCATTGTAGATAGTATTTAATTATTCAGAATCCACATATATATATCTGATACTGCCTTTAATGCATTATTAATCTTTACATTGCAGTAGTATTTCTTGCATTCCATAATTTACTCGTTATCCATGTGTGTGCATATTATTCTCATTATTATTATTGCATAATATATGTTACACATAGATTAATCCTATAGAATACCCCTCCCACAAAATGTGTCATGGGAGGCTGGTTCTAGAATTATCTAATTTACAGTCATTGCTTAATAGAATTTATTCATATCATCATAGATCTATAAGCCACTGATTTTCTCATTTAATTACTCATTCTGGTCCTTCGAGCTATCTTAGAATTAATCATTATTTAGCATTCTTAAAATTATACATTTTATCATTATTATACTGGAGCCAGAATAGGCTCCAGTATTATACTGAAGCCACAGTCACTATCACACTGAGAGTAGAACTATCATTCCCAAAGCCAGTGTCCGAGAGTAGAACTATCACTCCCACAGCGAGTGTCTGGGATTAGAACTATCACTTCCACAGCCAGTGTCCGAGAGTAGAACTATCACACCCACAGTCAGAGTCTGCGAGTAGAACTATCACTCACACTGCCAGTGTGCGTGAGTAGATCTATCATACCCACAGACCGTGTCCTTGAGTAGAACTATCACTCCCACAGCTTGTGTCCGAGAGGAGAACTATCACACCAACAGCCAGTGTCCGAGAGTAGAACTATCATCCCCACAGCCAGGGTCTGAGAGTAGAACTATCACTCCCAAAGCAAGTGTCCAAGAGTAGAACTATCACTCCCACAGCGAGTGTCCGAGTGTGGAACTATCACTCCCATAGCCAGTGTCTGAGAGTAGAACTATCACACCCACAGCCAGTGTCCGAGTGTGGAACTATCACTCCCATAGCCAGTGTCTGAGAGTAGAACTATCACACCCACAGCCAGTGTCCGAAAGTAGAACTATCACTCACACCGCCAGTGTCCGTAGGCTGGGGAAGTGTCTGAGAGTAGAACTATCACTCCCACAGCCAGTGTCTGTAGGATGGGGAAGTGTCTGAGAGTAGAACTATCACTCCCACAGCCAGTGTCCGTAGGATGGGGAAGTGTCTGAGAGTAGAACTATCACTCCCACATCCAGTGTCCGTAGGTTGAGGAAGTGTCTATGAGTGAAACTATCATTCCTACAAACAGTGTGTACGAGGAGAACTATCACACCCACTGCTAGTGTCCGAGAGAGGAACTATCACTCCCACAGCCAGTGTCCGAGAGTAGAACTATCAATCCCATAGCCAGTGTCTGAGAGTAGAACTATCACTCCCACAGCCAGTATCCGAGAGTAGAACTATCAATCCCATAGCCAGTGTCCGAGTGAGGAACTATCTCTCCCACAGCCAGTGTCCGAGAGTAGAACTATCAATCCCATAGCCTGTGTCTGAGAGTAGAACTATCACTCCCACAGTCAGTATCCGAGAGTAGAACTATCAATCCCATAGCCAGTGTCCGAGAGAGGAACTATCACTCCCACAGCCAGTGTACGAGAGTAGAACTATCAATCCCATAGCCAGTGTCTGAGAGTAGAACTATCACTCCCACAGCCAGTATCCGAGAGTAGAGCTATCACTCTCAGAACCAGTGTTCGAGAGTAGAACTATCACTCCCACAGCCAGTATCCTAGAGTAGAATTATCACAACCAAAGCCAGTGTCCGAGATTAGAGCTGTCATTCCTACAGCCAGTGTCCTAGAGTAGAACCATCACTCCCACAGCTAGTGTCCGAGAGTAGAACTATCACTCCCACAGTCAGTGTCCGTAGGATGGGGAAGTGTCTGAGAGTAGAACTATCACTCCCACAGCCAGTGTCCGTAGGTTGGCGAATTGTCTATGAGTGAAACTATCATTCCTACAAACAGTGTGTACGAGGAGAACTATCACACCCACTGCTAGTGTCCGAGAGAGGAACTATCACTCCCACCGCCAGTGTCCGAGAGTAGAACTATCAATCCGATATCAATCCGGATATCAATCCGAGTATCAGTTTCGATAGATTCTCGATAGATTCGATAGATTCTCGATAGATTCGATAGATTAGATAGATTCATAGCCAGTGTCTGAGAGTAGAACTATCACTCCCACAGCCAGTATCCGAGATTAGAACTATCAATCCCATAGCCAGTGTCTGAGAGTAGAACTATCACTCCCACAGCCAGTATCCGAGAGTAGAACTATCAACCCCATAGCCAGTGTCCGAGTGTGGAACTATCAATCCCATAGCCAGTGTCTGAGAGTAGAACTATCACACCCACAGCCAGTGTCCGAGTGTGGAACTATCACTCCCATAGCCAGTGTCTGAGAGTAGAACTATCACACCCACAGCCAGTGTCCGAAAGTAGAACTATCACTCACACCGCCAGTGTCCGTAGGCTGGGGAAGTGTCTGAGAGTAGAACTATCACTCCCACAGCCAGTGTCCGTAGGATGGGGGAAGTGTCTGAGAGTAGAACTATCACTCCCACAGCCAGTGTCCGTAGGATGGGGAAGTGTCTGAGAGTAGAACTATCACTCCCACATCCAGTGTCCGTAGGTTGAGGAAGTGTCTATGAGTGAAACTATCATTCCTACAAACAGTGTGTACGAGGAGAACTATCACACCCACTGCTAGTGTCCGAGAGAGGAACTATCACTCCCACAGCCAGTGTCCGAGAGTAGAACTATCAATCCCATAGCCAGTGTCTGAGAGTAGAACTATCACTCCCACAGCCAGTATCCGAGAGTAGAACTATCAATCCCATAGCCAGTGTCCGAGTGAGGAACTATCTCTCCCACAGCCAGTGTCCGAGAGTAGAACTATCAATCCCATAGCCTGTGTCTGAGAGTAGAACTATCACTCCCACAGTCAGTATCCGAGAGTAGAACTATCAATCCCATAGCCAGTGTCCGAGAGAGGAACTATCACTCCCACAGCCAGTGTCCGAGAGTAGAACTATCAATCCCATAGCCAGTGTCTGAGAGTAGAACTATCACTCCCACAGCCAGTATCCGAGAGTAGAGCTATCACTCTCAGAACCAGTGTTCGAGAGTAGAACTATCACTCCCACAGCCAGTATCCTAGAGTAGAATTATCACAACCAAAGCCAGTGTCCGAGATTAGAGCTGTCATTCCTACAGCCAGTGTCCTAGAGTAGAACCATCACTCCCACAGCTAGTGTCCGAGAGTAGAACTATCACTCCCACAGTCAGTGTCCGTAGGATGGGGAAGTGTCTGAGAGTAGAACTATCACTCCCACAGCCAGTGTCCGTAGGTTGGCGAATTGTCTATGAGTGAAACTATCATTCCTACAAACAGTGTGTACGAGGAGAACTATCACACCCACTGCTAGTGTCCGAGAGAGGAACTATCACTCCCACAGCCAGTGTCCGAGAGTAGAACTATCAATCCGATATCAATCCGGATATCAATCCGAGTATCAGTTTCGATAGATTCTCGATAGATTCGATAGATTCTCGATAGATTCGATAGATTAGATAGATTCATAGCCAGTGTCTGAGAGTAGAACTATCACTCCCACAGCCAGTATCCGAGAGTAGAACTATCAATCCCATAGCCAGTGTCTGAGAGTAGAACTATCACTCCCACAGCCAGTATCCGAGAGTAGAACTATCAACCCCATAGCCAGTGTCCGAGAGAGGAACTATCACTCCTACAGCCAGTGTCCGAGAGTGGAACTATCAATCCCAGAACCAGTGTCCGAGAGTAGAACTATCACTCCCACAGCCAGTATCCTAGAGTAGAACTATTACAACCAAAGCCAGTGTCCGAGATTAGAGCTGTCACTCTTACAGCCAGTGTCCTTAAGGTACAAGCCCCACTTCAGGAATTTCCTGAAATTCGTGAACCTTTAGATCGTGTAGGAGCAGATTTGATTGATTTACATCATAGTCATTCAGGGAATAGATACGTTTTGGTGCTAGTTGACCATTTGTCTAGGTACACTACACTAGTTGCATTACCTCAGAAGGATTCTCGTACGGTTGCAGATGCGTTCTTGCGTAGGTTCGTTACTGTATTCGGACCTCCTAAAGTTTTAGTCTCTGACCGGGGTCAAGAATTTAATGGGAATATATTTAGAGATGTTTGTAAGATTTTAGAGACAACTTCGGCTTTTACAACAGCCTACCACCCACAAGCAAACGGAATGACGGAAAGGACTAATCGTTCAGTCAAGGATATGCTTGCAATCCTTGCTGAACATGACGCAAACACCTGGGATGAACACCTACCCTATGTTCAGTTAGCCTTGAATACTGCCATCCACCAATCAATTAACACACAACCACTTCATTTGTTTACTGGGAATTCATGCAATTTCCCCTCAGGTCTGCTTAACAGACATAATGTTGCATACGGGGAGGACTATCCTTCAGAGGTCCTTGGAAAAATGAGAAATGCATGGAATATTGCAGCTGAAGCGTCCAAGAAAGCACGGAACAGGTATGCTCATTTTTATGACAAGAAAGTGCGCCCTCTTGAGTTGAAGGAAGGAAGCCTCGTATTGAGAGTGAATGAGGCTGCGCGCGCCAATCAGAGCAGGAAACTAGCACCGAGGTGGCGAGGGCCTTATAGAGTAATTAAAAGGGCGGGGCCGGTGAATCTTGTTATAAAAGGAGTATTCGAGGACCAGGTGGAAAGGACAATTCATGTAAATAAATTGAAACAATATCATGCTAGAGAAGAATTAGAACTGCCTTCAGCGGGTCTAGTTCCTGAATCAGCAGTGCTGACTCATGGCTTCACCGACGAGTCAGGGGACGAGGATGACCCTCTGTCATCGCTCATCAGTAGTCAGGTGCAGTCTCGCCACCCTATGGTGACGAGATCTCGCGCTGTACAGTAAAGTAACTTCCTTGGTTAGTATAATTTAGTATTCATTAGATTTTCCTGTAAAGGCAATGATGTGAACTATTACTATACTTAACTCGGGTAGCAACTTTTACCGTGCTCTGGGGTTCCACTTCCACAAAACCCAGAGTATATCTATGCTTCCGCTGTGTTGTGTCTGTCTGTTCCCAGGTCTGATTGGTACACCGACCCAGTTGTTCCAGCCACACGTGAACCCTTGTCTGTAAAGACCGAGGGGTGGAGGCACGTTACACAAAGCCCTCCCCCCCACCAGACCCAGTAACCCATACATCAGTTACTTTGGGGATGAGTGACTATCCAAGAGTCACCCGGCCGACGCCTCACGTCACTACACGAGGTTGTCAGGGCCAGCAAGCTGTCCACATTTAGCAGTCACCGGAGGTGCCATACAACGCCAGGGTAGCTGTCTCGAGATCACCACTACCCACCTGCCTCGTCATCAAGACTGCAGCCATTCCAGCAGTGTTGGAGGAGAGGTCAAGAAACTGGAAAGCAAGTAGCAGTACTCAAGAGTTTCGCCGGAAGATTAATGATTACGTCATCTGAAGCAACAGGAACGCGGAACTAAGGCGGTCACAGGTGGAAGGCACGGTTTCCCTACAGAGTTCCGGGACTCGCCAACAGAAGGTCGCAAAATTGCCTCCTTTGGCCTAAAGTCGGCGGTACGAGGGTATACACAGTTGGTGTTTACGGCCTAGTAACCTGGTGATATCAAGAAACGCCTGAGATGTCGTGAGCAATGATGGAAGACGAGATTCACCTGTTCTGCAAACAAGCAAACCCGCCTCTACGACCCTCTGACACCACTCCTGTTACGAGACACCGTTGGTACATCCAGTCCTGCTCTGCTGTGGTCATCTGCGACGTCAAGTTAACATCAAGACTGCCGTGTGAACTGTGATTGATTTGAAGGCGTGTGGACTGTCGGGAGCAAGATCAATGGCCGAAGTAACAGTATTCTACAGCTGTCACTTGGCACTCAGCTCTACTACACTCTGTCGTCAGTAAAAAGTACCGGATTGGAGTACAAGAGGACCAGGTATTGATGTCTACACATGGGAAGAAGCAAGATCGACATCGTCATCGACTACATTCAGCGTCCATCAGCATCGATTTTGTTTTCTCGATTACTCAATATGAACAATTGATACAAACAACAAAGTTGGCTCTGAACATCTGTGTAAAGAATATCTTGACACTTTGGTTAAATGTCGAAAAACAGATTTAGAATCACAATACTTTATAAATGTTGAAAAACAGATTTAAGATGATTATTCTGGTACAATGATATTTGGAGATTCTACTTTATAAATTGGTCAGTAAGTAAAATCGATGCCCCTGTGTGATTTAAGCCCAGAACAAACGGTTATGGAAAATTATGTAGTGTTTTTTTTCAGAATGTTTGAACACAGGAGAGGCGGACCAATATAAACATTGACACTTACAGTGAGTGCGAACACTTAGCTGTACAGTCAGCTGAAACCTGTGATATAGTTATAGGAATTTTTTTTATATTTTTAGATACATGTAATAAAATTAGGTGTGTTCCTTAGCATGTCAAGGTTGACATTGATTGGAGAGTGGATAGTACACGGATGTGAACTTGATAGTTCAGTAGTACGCTCCCGGATGACTGAAAGTTCAGTCTGAAGATATAACTTTTATGTTTTTTTGAAGAAGAAGAGCCAAGAGATTTTAATAGCTAGTCGTTGCTGTTAGAGTAGGGACATGTTATTTAGCTATGTCAGTAAGGGTAGGATGTATGTTTCCTGATGTTGGAGGATTGCTGTCAGTTGACAGGTGAGACATTTTATGAATTTGAACATGTTTATTATGATGATGTTGGACACTCTAATGATTGTCAAAATTTTTGTTTAGTTAGGTTAGCTTTTGTTTGTGGCAATGAGTTAAATTGTGGGTTTGGATACTAAACCTCGTTATTTTTAACAAATTAACAAGGTTTACTAAGTGCTTGTCCGGGGGGGGGGGTTGTAACAAACTGGGTTTGTTGTAAGAATTATCCAGAAGATTCCAGAATGTTTAGTTACAAGGGAGAATGGGAAGCTGGACCGCATGGCGACCTCGGGACCTGTCCCCAGAGAATTCGTGGTGAAAATAACCACCTTTGTTCACAAGTTTCATAATGAATCATTCTACAGTATTCACTTATTTAGAGGAATTAGCCTTCATTCATTTTGCAATCAAATTGTATTGTATAGTACTACTGTTCATAATATCAAGAGTATTCTCATTATTAGAAGGAGTTTAAGTCACCATCAGTGACGTCACAAGCAAGAACTAGGCTGTGATGCGGAGTGACCGGAGGTCAAAGGTCACGAGGTTCCATGTCCTCTATTTCTCAAAGGTCAAATAGCTATTTTGTAATTGGGAATAGCTCTTCCTTAAGATGTTTGTGTAATTTAAACTTCAGTACAATAAGTCAATCAATCTGGATAATTCAGTACGACAGAGTTTAATTGTTATAACTTAAGCCTGGCCAAGTAACTTGGTAAGCTATGCGGAACAATACTCTGCGAGAGAAAAATACTATTTTTACTATTACTATTCGAGAGAAAAACTATCATTCCCACAGCCAGTGTCCGAGAGTAGAACTATCACTCCCATAGCCAGTGTCCGAGAATAGAACTATCACTCCCACAGCCAGTGTCCGAGAATAGAAATATCACACCCACAACAAGTGTCCGAGAGTGGAACTATCACTCCCACAGCCTGTGTCTGCAAGAGAACTATTACTTCCACAGCCAGTATCTGAGAGTAGAACTATCACTCAAACTGCCAGTGTCCACGAGTAGAACTATCACACCCACAGACAGTGTCCATGAGTAGAAGTATCACTCCCACAGTTAGTGTCCGAGAGTAGAACTATCACTCCCACAGCCAGTATCTGAGAGTAGAACTATCACTCCCACATCCAGTGTCTGGGATTAGAACTATCACATACACAGCCAGTGTCCGAGAGTAGAACTATCACACACACAGCTAGAGTGCGAGTAGAACTATCACTCACACAGCGAGTGTCTGAGAGAAGAACTATCACTTCCACAGCCAGTGTCTGGGATTAGAACTATTACTTCCACAGCCAGTGTCCGAGAGTAGAACTATCACACACACAGCTAGAGTCTGCGAGTAGAACTATCACTCACACTGCCAGTGTCCGTGAGTAGAACTATCACTCCCACTGTTAATGTCCGAGAGTAGAACTATCACACCCACAGCCAGTGTCCGAGAGTAGAAATATCATCTCCGCAGCCAGTGTCCGAGAGTGGAACTATCACTCCCACAGCCAGTGTCCGTAGGTTGGGGAAGTGTCTGAGAGTAGAACTATCACTCCCACAGCCAGTGTCCGTAGGTTGGGGAAATGTCTGAGAGTAGAACTATACTCCAACAGCCAGTGTCTGCGAAGAGAAGTATCACTCCCACAGCAAGTGTTTGAGAGTAGAACTATCACTCCCACAGCCAGTGTCCGAGAGTAAAGCTATTACTCCCTCAGCCAGTGTCCGAGAGTAAAGCTATTACTCCCTCAGCCAGTGTCCGAGAAAAGAGCTATCACACCCACAGCTGTTGTCCGAGAGTAGAACTATCACTCCCATAGCCTGTGTCTGGAAGGTGAACTATTTCTTCCACAGCCTGTATCTGAGAGTAGAACTATCACTCCCACAGCCACTGTCCGAGAGTAGAACTGTCATTGCCACAGCGAGTGTGCGAGAGTAGAACTATCACTTCCACTGCTATTCTCTGGGATTAGAACTATCCCTTTCACAGGCAGTGTCCGAAAGTAGAACTATCACACCCACAGCCAGTGTCCGAGAGTAGAACTATCACACCAACAGCAAGTGTCCGAGAGTAGACCTATTACTCCCACAGCAAGTGTCCGTAGGTTGGGGAAGTGTCTGATAGTAGAACTATCCCTCCCACAGCCAGTGTCTGCGAGGAGAACTATCACACCCACAGCCAGTCTCCGAAAGTGGAACTATCACTCCCACAGCAAGTGTCCGTAGGTTGAGGAAGTGTCTGGGAGTTGAACTATCACTCCCACAGCCAGTGTCCGTAGGTTGGGGAAGTGTCTGAGAGTAGAACTATCACTACCACAGCCAGTGTCTGCGAGGAGAACTATCACACCGACAGCCAGTGTCCTAGAGCGGAACTATCACTTCCACAGCCAGTGTCTGAGAGTAGAACTATCACTTCTACAGCCAGTGTCCGAGAGAGGAACTATCAGTCCCACAGCTTGTGTCCGAGAGAAGATCTATCACACCCGCAGCTAGTGTTCGAGAGTGAAAATATCACTCCTACAGCAAGTGTCCATAGATTGGGGAAGTTTCTAAGAGTAGAACTGCCGCTCCCACAGTCAGTGTCCAAGAGCAGAACTATCACTCACACAGCCAGTGTCTGAGATTAAACCTGTCACTCCCACATCCAGTGTCCGAGAGTAGAACTTTCACTCCCATAGCCGGTATCCGAGAATAGATCTATCACTCCCACAGCAAGTGTTCGAGAGTTGAACTATCACTCCCACAGCCGGTGTCAGAGAGTAGAACCATCACTCCCACAGTCTTTGTCTGAGAGTGGAACTATCATTCCCACAGCCAGTGTCCGATAGTGGAACTATCACTCCTGCAGCCAGTGTCCGAGAGTACAACTATCACTCTCACAGCCAGTGTCCGAGAGTGGAACTATCACTCCCACAGCCAGTGTCCGATAGTGGAACTATCACTCCCACAGCCAGTGTCCGATAGTGGAACTATCACTCAAACAACCAGTGTCCGAGAGTGGAACTATCACTCCCACAGCCAGTGTTTGAGGGAAGAACTATCACTCCCCCAGCCTGTGTCTGGTATTAGAACTATCACTTCCACAGCCATTGTCAGAGAGTAGAACTATCACACCCACAATCAGAGTCTGCGAGTAGAACTATCACTCCCACAACCTGTTTCTGGAAGGAGAATTATCACTTCCACAGCCAGTGTGCGAGAGTAGAACTATCACACCCACAGCTAGTGTTCGTGAGTAGAACTATCACTCCCACAGTTAGTGTCCGAGAGTAGAACTATCGCACCCACAGCCAGTGTCCGTGAGTAAAACTATCACCCCCATACCAGTGTCCGAGAGTTGAACTATCACACCCACAGCCAGTGTCCGAGAGTTGAACTATCACTCTCACAGCTAGTGTCCGAGAGTGGAACTATACTCCCACAGCCAGTGTCCGAGAGTAGAACAATCACTCCCACATCTAGTGTCCGAGAGTGGAACTATCACTCCTACAGCCAGTGTCCGAGAGTGGAACTATCACTCTCACAGCCAGTGTCCGAGAGTGGAACTATCACTCCCACAGCCTGTGTCCAAGAGTAGAACTATCACTCCCACAGCCAGTGTCCGAGAGTAGAACAATCACTCCCACAGCTAGTGTCCGAGAGTAGAACAGTCACTCCCACATCTAGTGTCCGAGAGTGGAACTATCACTCCTACAGCCAGTGTCCGAGAGTAGAACTATCACACCCACAGGCTGTGACTGGATGGAGAACTATCACTGCCACAAACAGTGTCCAAGAGTGGGAACTGTCATTTCCACGAATAAAAGCATCTCTATTTATCTCTCTTTAGTAAATTCTCTAGACAAGATGGCTAGGGTGTAGATTTTTGTAGATTCACGGAAGCCGGAAAATTTGAGGGGGGGGGGTTCACGAAGAAAGAGCTGAAACAAATTACCGAGAGGTGCGTGTTATGGCCCTTGACCTCTGGGTATGGTTCCTCTGTTGCAGTTGGTAAACACAAAATATCATTCGGCCTTGCCTCAATAATAGTCTAGGGGTGAATTGAAATGCAACTGCTTAGTTAACAAAGCAATATACTTAAGGTAAGGGTAACAGAGAACATACAAATAACATAAATGGAAAAATGCAGGTAGCCAGAAATAGTAATACACCCGTAATTATTCTTACAATATCGTTATATAAACACTTATCATTTCTTTGCAACATAAATGAATAGATGGGTAAGCACATAATAGTCTAACCAGGAAATCAGCTTTGTAAACTAAGCAATAAAACAAACTACCGCAAACTTAGCTTATCACATGTCTCCACCCGCCAGCTCTACCCACGCGACTGATGTTCCACCCGCATGCACGGCATGGCGTCTACCACAAGACCAAACTAAAACCCACATGAAATCTCATGATACTCTGCTATCAGAGAGTAGTACTTAAGAACATAATTATAATTAAACTTATGTGTATATAACACTGCTAAGGTGTAAAAAGAACTTAAGTACAATCAATAATAGGAATAATTTCAATGGTGAAACATTGATGCTAGCGTCAATACACGGCCCGCCACTATAGCGATCCATATATGGTCATCCCCCCAGTGAGCCGCCACCGACTCCCCCCACAGGAATGAACATGCAAATAGTCTAACACAATATTCAATACAGGCACACTACAGCATGCTACAAATAAATCAAACATAATTATACTGGAACACAACTGGATACCAAGTTATCTTTACTTAACTGGGAAAAGAAATAATGGACAAACATATTTAGCATGATGAATGTTAGAATCAAACATAGATTCGTTACAGTGCGGTATCAGGTTAAGAACTGATCGTCGAAGGATGTAGCAGGGATGAAGGGTGAGATCCTTAAGGAGTTGAGAGCCCGGAGTGAAGTGGTAGAGCAAGGAGCTGAAGGTGTAAGGGAAGAAGATGGTCAAGATGAAGTGAGGTCACTGGAGTCGAACAGGAGTAGTAAGAGAAGACGCAATAGCAGAGGCAGCAAGAACAGGAACTTGGAAAGGTTGTAGATGCAGCGCTAAGAGAGGCAGTTCCGATAAGAGAACTTGAAGCTAGAAATGCAGATGAAAAATTATCAAGAAAAAGAGAACGCTAAACTCGATGTAGAGAAAGGAAAAAGAGAAAATCAGATTACGAGAATTGGAATTAGAACAAGAGAAAAAAAAATAGAAAGCTAAACTAGAGGCAGAGAAAGAAAATGAGAAGACGAAGGTTGAACTTGAAAAAACTAGACAAATGGAGATAGAAGCCAATATAGATTTAGCTGAGCAGAAGATAGGACGTGGGTTGCCAGAGGCTGCAACCCACATGTCACATCCGCATGATAGTAATGAGGAAGAAGGACATACCACTGTTTGTACTGGAGGAGCCCCATAGTATCTTTGAGCATTTCGAGAAGGTTGCCGGTCTCTGTGGCCCCAAGTGGAATTTGTTCAGTTAGTGCAGTTGAGACTGACTGGTGCTGCCAGATAGACATCCACTCACTTGTGTTATGACCCCAGGTAGCCTGGAGAAACGAGTCTACCTGATAAGAGTTATTCTGCTTACCTGACCAGAAAATAAGAGGTCAGTGGGAGAAATATATGCAATAAACGTCAGTGAGCAATTTAATAATATAAGCAGAGAATGAGCATCTTTTAAATGTTAGTAGGGAATAATATGTCGACAGTTTGTGGCGTTATGTGATGCAAGCGGGCAATGTAACATCACTTGAGTTGCCGCAGTGGTCAGAGGTGAATGTGCGTTTCAGTGTCTCAGGAATATTGAAGAATACAGCTCTGTATGAAGTGTTTGAATGCCGGCTACAGTGTATAACTGTGTTGAGGAAGCTGCCAAGGACGTGACGCATGCAGCCTCTTGGTATTTATGAAAATTTGGAGACGACCTCATGCCTAGTGGTGGTCATATCTGAGTGGAACTCCAGGTGTCTTTGTGTGGCGCCTGCCAGGCGACTATGTGAGCTCAAGTCAGGAGCAGAAGAGCTGTGAGGCAACCATGAAGAAACTTTGTTGGATGTCTTAGAGGATGCCATTTTGGGAGCGCCAGAGTTGAGCGCCCTAACATTATAGATTCTACAGTAAGCTCATTTATCAGTGGTTATATTGGTTGCCTGGGCTTGGCCATGTGACCAGCGATCATGGCAAGTGTATATATGCATGTAGGATATATTTTTTATTAAGACAGTGAGCTAAAATAAGCAGTTAGAGAAAAGAGAACATGCTGAAAGGAGGAGTAGTACACCCTTTCTTGCAGGAGGTCAGTGGGCGACTAAGGGGCTGAGGTTCCCAACGTTGCGACTGACTGGGACGGAGGCCCCAGCGACGTGTCAAGACATGTTTCCAGTGTAGACTCGTCCAGGATGGGAGAATACCCACGACAGTTGGACCGGGGCGGAGTGGCGACAGAGGGCGAGATATAGTACTAGGATATAGGTTCATTATTTATGTTTTTGTAGGAAAACATTTTATTGGCATGGTAATGGAATTTCAGGTTTGTGTGGGAAGAAGTTAATCGAGGAACTTCGAGGCTTGAGAAGAAGTGTATGTTGAACTCTGAGGTAGAGCAGAACTTCAAAGGAAGAGGTTAAACTTCGAACTGTGTAGGGGGAGCTACACGTTTCATTTGTGGAGCTGGTGAAGGAGCGACACTGATATTGGAGTAGGACTTCATGTGCAGCGGATGGAGAGAACTGCCAAAGTTCCTTACCTGATTTTGGAGGACCCCAGATATATGTTATTGGTAGTGAGACTCAAGGAAGAGAACAGAGGATCATATGGACACATTAAATTAATGTATGAGGGAAGTGCTTGATTGCTTACTGGCGTGTAAGATGCAGTGTAAGGTGAGAGATTGATTTTCTTTTTGTTAGGGGGATACTAATGTAGATGTTCCAGGTATTTTAGGCCCAAAGAGAGATTCATATTCTTTTAAGGTAGAAGATATATTATTGTTGTGCCATGTATTTCAGCCCCAAGCAGTGAGGGGGGGTAGTTGGTTGTGTGCCAAGAGTCGTGCAGCAGCCTGATATTGATAGTTGGTGAAGTCATGATATGATATTGGAGTGCTACCGGTTTGAAGCAGGTTAAAGTGCTGTATAGTAATAGTGTATTATATATCTTTCGTTGTGTACGTTTTTATGTATTAAATGTTTGTTAACAGATCGTCTTTGCTCTTGTCCTGGTCAGGTTTCCTGAAAAGTGAGAGAGAGAGAGAGAGTCAAGGTTGCAGACAGAGTGACAGTAAACAATTGTTCACAAAAAGGAAATTTAGGAGATCATCCCAAACAAGGAGAGAGCAGGGAGTTACGTCGGCTCGAGAAGGGTGTGTACTCAAGACAACGAGGCCAGTGTAGGATCTGCACCATTAAATAAAGGTGACACTAAACCCCTCTACAAGATCAAGACGTGTACTGGGTGATCTCCCAGTTAATTGCAAGCACTCCAACGTCCATTGCTGGTCGACCGACTGTAGCAGGAGTGTGGTTGCCGAGGTTGGCAGTTTTTCTATCAGGGGAGTGGCAAACCTTTGAACCTTTTCCAGTTTAGTCTTATCCTTGACTAGATATGGACTCCATGCTGGGGCTGCATACTCCAGGATTGGCCTGACATATGTGTTATACAAAGTTCTGAATGATTCCTGACACAAGTTTCTAAAGGCCGTTCATATATTTGCCAACCTGATATCCTTACACAAGTTTCTGAATGCCGTTCGTATGTTGGCCAGCTTGGCATATGCCGCTGATGTTATCCTCTTGATATGTGCTGCAGGAGACAGGTCTGGCGTGATATCAACTCCCAAGTCTTTTTCTTTTTCTGATTCCTATAGAATTTCCTCTCCCAGATGATACCTTGTATCTGGCCTCCTGCTCCCTACACCTATCTTCATTACATTACATTTGGTTGGGTTAAACTCTAACAACCATTTGTTCGACCATTTATGTGTGTGTGCGTGCGTGCGTGCATGCGCGCGTGCGTGCGTGCGCGTGTGTGTGTGTATGTGTGTGTGTGTGTGTACTCACCTAGTTGTACTCACCTAGTTGTGCTTGTGGGGTTGAGCTCTGGCTCTTTGGTCCCGCCTCTCAACCGTCAATCAACAGGTGTACAGTTTCCTGAGCCTAATGGGCTCTATCATATCTACACTTGAAACTGTGTATGGAGTCAGCCTCCACCACATCGCTTCCTAATGAATTCCATTTGTCAACCACTCTGACACTAAAAAAGTTCTTTCTAATATCTCTGTGGCTCATTTGGGCACTCAGTTTCCACCTGTGTCCCCTAGTGCGTGTGCCCCTTGTGTTAAACAGCCTGTCTTTATCAACCCTGTCGATTCCCCTGAGAATCTTGAATGTGGTGATCATGTCCCCCCTAACTCTTCTGTCTTCCAACGAAGTGAGGTTTAATTCCTGCAGTCGCTCCTCGTAGCTCATACCTCTCAGCTCGGGTACTAGTCTGGTGGCAAACCTTTGAACCTTTTCCAGTTTAGTCTTATGCTTGACTAGATAGGGACTCCATGCTGGAGCCGCATACTCCAGGATTGGTCTGACATATGTGGTATATAATGTTCTGAAAGATTCCTTACACAAGTTTCTAAAGGCCGTTCTTATGTTAGCCAACCTGGCATATGCTGCTGATGTTATCCTCTTGATATGAGCTTCAGGGGACAGGTCTGGCGTGATATCAACCCCCAGGTCTTTCTCTCTCTCTGACTCTTGAAGTATTTCATCTCCCAAATGATACCTTGTATCTGGTCTCCTGCTTCCTACCCCTATCTTCATTACATTACATTTGCTTGGGTTAAACTCTAACAGCCATTTGTTCGACCATTCCTGCAGCTTGTCCAGGTCTTCTTGAAGTCTCAAGCTGTCCTCCTCTGTCTTAATCCTTCTCATAATTTTGGCGTCGTCAGCAAACATTGAGAGGAATGAGTCTATACCCTCTGGGAGATCATTTACGTATATCAGAAACAGGATAGGTCCAAGTACAGAGCCCTGTGGGACTCCACTGGTGACTTCACGCCAGTCTGAGGTCTCACCCCTCACTGTAACTCTCTGCTTCCTATTGCTTAGGTACTCCCTTATCCACTGGAGCGCCCTACCTGTTACTCCTGCCTGTTTCTCCAGCTTATGCATCAACCTTTTATGGGGTACTGTGTCAAAGGCTTTCCGACAGTCCAAAAAAATGCAGTCCGCCCACCCTTCTCTTTCTTGCTTAATTCTTGTCACCTGATCGTAGAATTCTATCAAGCCTGTAAGGCAAGATTTACCCTCCCTGAACCCATGTTGATGGGTTGTCACGAAGTCTCTTCTCTCCAGTGTGTGTGTGTGTGTGTGTGTGTGTGTGTGTGTGTGTGTGTGTGTGTGTGTGTGTGTGTGTGTGTGTGTGTGTGTGTGTGCTTGGGGGGTTGAGCTCTCTGCTCTTTGGTCCCGCCTCTCAACTGTCAATCAAGTGATGTAAAGGTTCCTGAGCCTATTGGGCTCTGTCATATCTACATTTGAAACTGAGTATGGAGCCTGCCTTCACCACATCACTTCCTGATGCATTTAATTTCTCAAATACTCTGAATTAACAAAAAATAATGTCTCTATGGCTCATTTGGAAACTCAGTTTCCACTTGTGTCCCCTAGTGCATGTGCCCCTTGTGTTAAATAGTCTGTCTTTATCCACCCTTTCAATTCCTTTCAGAATCCTGTATGTGGTGATCATGTTACCCCTAAGTCTTTTGTCTTCCAGCGACGTGAATCTTAATTCCCGTTGTCTCTCCTCGTAGCTCATACCCTTCAGTTCTGGTACTAGTCTGGTGGCAAACCTTTGAACCTTTTCCAGTTTAATCTTGTACTTGACTAGATATGGACTCCATGCTGGAGCTGCATAATCCACGATTGGTGTGACATATGTGATATACAAAGTTCTGAATGATTCCTGACACAAGTTTCTAAAGGCCGTTCATATATTTGCCAACCTGATATATGTCACAGATGTTATCCTCTTGATATGGGCTTCAGGGGACAGGTGTGGTGTGATCTCAACCCCCCCGAGTCTTTTTTTTCTCTCTCTGACTCTTGAACAATTTCATCTCCCAAATGATACCTTGTATCTGGCCTCCTGCTCCCTACACCTATCTTCATTGCATTACATTTGCTTGGGTTAAACTCTAACAACCATTTGTTTGACCATTCTTTCTGTTTTTCCAGGTCTTCTTAAAGCCTCAAGCAGTTCTCCTGTGTCTTAATCCTTCTCAAAATTATGGAATCGTCTGGAAACATTGAGAGGAATAAGTCTATACCCACTGGGAGATCATTTACGTATATCAGAAACAGGATAGGTCCGTGTACAGAGCCCTGTGGGACTCCATTGGTGACTTCATGCCAATCTGAGGTCTCATCCCTTTCTGTAACTCTCTGCTTCCAACTGTTTAGGTACTCTCTTATCCACTGGAGCACCTTACCAGTTATTCCTGCCTGTTTCTTCAGCTTTTGTACCAGCCTCATATGGGATACAGTGTCAAAGGCTTTCCGACAGTCCAAGAAAATGCAGTCCGCTCATCCTTCTCTTTTTTGCTTAATCTCTATCACCTGATCGTAGAATTCTATTAAATCATTGAGGCAAGATTTATCCTCTCTGAACGCATGTTTGCGGTTTGTCACAAAGTCCTTCTCTCCTGATGTGTTACTAGGTTTTTCCATCATCTCGCATGGTATACAAGTTAAGGACACTGGCCTGTAGTTCAGTGCCTCTTGTCTGTCACCCTTTTTGTATTGGAATTACATTAGCCGTCTTCCATATTTCTGGTAGGTCTCCGGTCTCTGGTGACCTACTATACACTACAGAGACGGTAAGCAAAATGCTTCTGCATAATCTTTCAGTACCCATGGTGAGATGTGTGTGTGTGCATATGTCTGTGATGTACTTTTTGTGAAACTTATAAACGTGTGAGGTTATTTGTTACAAGTATGAAGCCAAAAGTTAGAAAATCTGTAGTGATACCTGGAGTAGCGGGAGGAGGACGAGAGCGTGGTGGTGGCCTGAGAGGTTGGTGAGTGTCCCGCACCGCACCGGTACCCCACAACGGTACACCTTCACGGCCACACCTCTACACTCTCCTGGAGGGGGTAACAGAGGGCCAGTTATATAGGTCCTACCTCTCTTTATTTTTGTTTAAAACTATAGTTCATTAGGGAAGTTATTATTATTATACATCAGCTCATATAAAGCCTGGCCCCTAGTAAGTCATTAGCTTTGTGAACTTAATAGTTTCCATTAGATTTGAACATTATTTAGTGTAAACTTACTTAGTAATTTACTAAGTTACAATCACGTTATTACGAGAAAGAAGCAGGGGCCATGCTCCAGACCTTCATAATAAAAAGTAAATAGGAATTTAGACTTAACTTGCATAAAGAGAAATAAAAGATATTATTGCAATCATGAAAACATGGATGAATAAAGAAAACAGGGAACTATCAGATGAGAACGTAATTATTGAACACAAAATATATCACATTGATAGGCAGATGATACGATGAAAGAGTCACTAAAATTTTGTGTCAAACAGAGAATTTAGAAAAATCACAACACTGAAACTTTAGATAATTAAATGAAAATAGATAATGTAATAATTGGTGATATATATATATATATATATATATATATATATATATATATATATATTATATATATATATATATATATATATATATATATATATATATATATATATATAATATATATATATATATATATTATATATAATTTGTATGTATATATAATATATATATATATATATATATATATATATATATATATATATATATATATATATATATATATATATATATATATATATATATATATATATATCGAACGCCATTGAGGTAGTCCTCGAAGAAAAGCTTAAAGACCTGAGGAGGATGGAGGCGCGAATAGGGGCTTTGGATGCTCACGATGCTTTGTACCTTCTTACAAGGTGCCTGGCCTTGCCCAGACTTACCTATTTCCTCAGGTGTGCTCCTTCCTTTGACAGCCCAAAATTAACAGAATATGACTCACTCCTAAAGACAATAACTATGAAAGTGTTAAACCTCTCCCTGCAAGATGACCAGTGGGACCAAGCAACGCTCCCAGTTAGACTCGGGGGTATAGGTATTCGCAAGGCGACACAGTTAGCATTGCCGGCATTCTTATCCTCGACCAGTGCTACAAGTGAACTAGTGAAGGAAATACTACCAGAATACCTATGGAACTCCATTGGGATTCGTGATCCCAAATTTGTGGAAGGAGCTGGTCAGTGGGACACACTCGCCAATTCACACACCCGACCAACTTGTCCAAACGACGGTAAACAGGCCAAATGGGATAGCCCTATAGTGGAGAACATCGCCAAAGCATTGCTGGACGTAGCTTCTCAGAAGGACAGAGCGCGTCTCCTAGCTGTGCAAGCCCCCCATGCTGGGGACATCCTGTTGGCAGTCCCTAATTCCGCCTTGGGCACCCGCCTGGACCATCGAGCCCTAAGTATTCGTGTTGCTCTGCGCCTTGCCGCCCCTATCTCCACCGAGCACCGGTGTATTTGCGGCCAGGCACGGGCAGACCAATACGGCAGCCATGGTCTCATCTGTCGTAAGACACAGGGAAAGATTGCCAGACACGAGGCAGTCAATGACATCATCAAGAGAAGTTTGGCTACAGCTGGGTGTCCAGCACAAAGGGAACCCCAGTTGTGCAGACCTGACAACAGCCAAAAACGCCCAGATGGAGTCACCCTGCAGCCATGGAGGGAAGGTAAACAGGTCGTATGGGATTACACCTGTGCATCTACATTGGCTGATACCTATTTACGTTACAGCTCAGCGGAGGGAGGTGGGGCAGCCACCTTCAGGGAGACCCAGAAAATCCACAAGTACAGAGGCCTAGAACGTTGTTACAGGTTCGTGCCGATAGGCTCGGAGACTCTGGGCGCCTGGGGTAAATGTGCACTCAAGTTTTAAAGGAGGTTGGTGAGGAACTCATTGGGAAAACTAGAGACCCAAGAGCGGCCAGTTTCCTGTTCCAGCGCCTCAGTGTCGCAGTTCAGAGGGGAAATGCGTGCTGTATCCTGGGTACGCACCCAACCTCCGAGGAGCTGGACGAGGTCTTCGAACGCTGATTGTTTAATTGTTATATATTGTGTGTGTGTGTGTGTGTTCTTTGTAAACTGTAGCATTGCAATAAATAAAACAAAACATACAAAAAAATAATAGGGGTGGTACGAGAAGAAAAGAATAAAGTATTCAGTGAGAATCCACAAGATCTTTCTGAATGCTCTTCGTTTTCTTCTCGAGGATGTGGGTCCCTGCAAGTGTACCAGAGGTGGTAAATATATATATATATATATATC
>WNGS01009578.1:28031-41149 GCA_020271785.1 Procambarus virginalis
CAGTAAATCCTCCCCGGCCAGGATACGAACCCATGACAGCGCTCGCGGAACGCCAGGCGAGTGTCTACCACTACACCACGGAGACTGAATACTATATAATCACTTGTATATACTCTATATAACTCCAAAATTATAAAAAGCCAAAAACATAGCACTATCCTGAATCTGCACATCAGTAGTATTATAGCATTTTATGCCAATCCATGTAGAATAGAATGCTTAGACTGGAATTGTACTTACTAGTGTACAACTCTAGCCTAACTCATTATTACTAGCCAACCTAGATAGGTAGGATTATTAGTAGACTAGCATTGTACAAGGCAGTACAACCTAGTCAACATTTATTATTTTGCAAACCCAAGTCATGGTAGGACTTATCATTATTTTACACAAATTGTATTTTCTATATCTTATTATATATATTTACTGTGTACATTTTGAGTGTTATTCAAGTGTCACTACCATCAAAGCTGATTATGAGGAGCTAAGCAGAGGAATTCCTGTAGTGTCACTGAAATACCACTCAAATATTAGCTGTTACTATTAGGTAGGTAAGCTAACCTCTACGTGAGGTAGGATTCACATCACTGAAGAATCAGATATTAGGCTACCCACATCTGTACAGGTTCCACGTATATATGAATCAGTACCCCAGTTATTTTCATTACCAAACCATGGCATCAACTAACCCAAAATCCACAGGCAGTGCACCAGAAGAAATGTCCAGCAACTGCTTACTATATTTTAGATCATACACAAGTCACAAAGGCCATGTGGCTTGACAGATGAATATGTGTGATCAGCAGGTACAATCAGGTGCCACAGCTAAAGTACTAGAAAACCTCATTGAGACGGCCAAGCAAAAGTTGCAAAGAACAAATGAGGCTGCAGATGACTATCTCAGAGTCCTCATGCAACAGAACGCTGAGCCGGATCAACTGGATACCTTCCATGCCGAGATGGAGAAGTTTGAGGAGGGTACCCAGATCATCTAAATAAATTAACACAATCTTTAGAAAAATTGCAGAGCAACTCAGTTTCTCAAAATACTCTAACCACAAGTGAAACTAATAAACAGGAGACACTCTAGGAAGTTCGTATTCCTACAATTGATCTCCCTCATTTCCATGGTAGAGATGATGAGAATTTTGAATGCTATTGGAAAACATTCGACTCCTTAGCAAACTCCAAGAAATCTATTAGCAAGCCTAATAAATTCCTCTATTTGCAAAGTACCCTAGAGGGTGAAGCAAAGGCAGTTGTCGAACACCTAGTCCCTAGTGATGAGGACTACGATACTGCTATTCAGTTACTACAAGTTAATTACAGCAATAAAGAAATTGCTATTGCTAATCTTTATTATAAGTTAAGAGCGATACCTACACCAGATACCACCCCTGAAGCTCTACAAGAATTTAGGCTCCAGGTAGAGTCTCTAATTAAAGCTCTAGGTGTCAAAGTAGATGTACCTAAAGCAGAGTGGATATTGAAATTAGAAATACAGAATAAGTTTCCTAAGGAGATTCTAGCATCCATCTGTTCCCATTATAGAACAGATATCCTCTCCTTAGATGAAATTTTCGAGGGATTAAGGATAACAGTTAATCGACTGAGAGCTCATGAGAAAATAATATCTGACACTGACAAATCAACCACTGATAAACTAGTCAAATCCAAAGGTACCTCCAAGCAGCCTAATAAATCTAAAACCGTTACTTCCACTCCAAGTGGGAAGAATACTACAGTAGGTACCTACACTATCAGCCCTTCTAAACCTGTAGCCCATAAGTCACCCAAGTTAGTGACTCCTACATCTAATACAGGAAGGAGATGCCGTCTCTTTTGCCAAGAGTGATACTATTTATCAGTGTCAAAACTTTCCTGATCGCGTTTCTAGGATAAAGCGCCTCACGGAATTGCACAAGTGCACCAGGTGCTTGGTGCACCACCCCATTACACATATGTAACAGGTGCCACCAGGATCAACATCATTCAGCATTGTTTGGAGTTAATAGGCCAAAATCACCAAAACTCCAGGTGGAACAGGATACTTCCAGCATTGTGCAGTGTTGTAAGGTGCTTAACACCAAGTCTCGTAGTAATACCGTATTACCCACTGCACAACTACAATTAAATAGTAAGAATTCTAGAATCACTACAGGAGGTCTATTCGACCAAGGATCCCAGAGAACGTTCATCACTCAACAAGCAGGTAACCAGCTGAAACTTAAACCCTTGTGTAATATGACATTGAACATATCAGGATTCCTAGCAGATACTGGACCTCAAGAATTTGAAGTAGTACAACCACTAGTACGCCTAGGCGGTTATGTCCGTCCTGTTAAGGCCATAGTAGTTAATCACATCCCTCTTGACATGAATGTCAAAGGTCTAAGGGACACAGCCAAATTTTTACAGAAAAATAGAATCAAGTTGGCTGACACCAAGATAAAGTCTGACCACCTCACCAATGTAGATCTATTAGTAGGGGCAGACCATTATTATCAGTTCATTACTGGAACTACAAACCAGCATGGAATGAACTTGTTGAATTCAGCAGGAGGCTACTTACTTACAGGTAGTCTTAAACCTGAGGAAGCATATGCCAGTTGACAACCAACATTAATTCCAGATTGAGTCTGGTACAATTAGTACTAGCCGAGTTAGTTTCTATGGATCTCAGTGGATTAATCAGTGGTCAGAAGCCTAAGAATTGGATGCAGGCCACCGCGACACATACAATTGACCCCACTGTAGACCCAGAACTATTCTCGACAGTAATAATTGACCACATTCAGTCTTCATAGCATTTCATAACAGCTTATCCCCTTTATCATATCTTAGGTAAGTCTTCTAGAGAAGACAGCATTTATAGTATTTTAGGTAAGTCTTCCAGAGAAGACTACATTTATATCAAGTCATCTGGACTAGGATTTAGTAATCCATTTAATATGATACACCTGCAGGGTTGTATTAGTTTTGTTTGAGCTCCTTCTGCTTTCTTGTCTCTGCCCACAAGCATCTTAGAGACAGTTTGGAGAAGTATCTTAACACAAGCAAAATTGAACTTTGCAACAGCCTGTAAGTGAATATTTACCAGAAGACTATTAGTAATGAAACGAATTGTTTCTCATAATAGAATAAACTCAACTTATCTTTTTCCAGATTGAGTCTGTACAATTAGTGCAAGCCGAGTTAGTTTCTATGGATCTCAGTGAATAAATCAGTGACTAGTAGCCTAAACTGGTTCACATCACGGCGACACATGTCATTGACCCACTGTAGATCCAGAACTATTCTCGACAGTGATAATTGACCACATTCAGTCTTCATTAAAGTTATCATGTACTTAATTATAGCTCCAGAGAGTTATAGTACCGTAACTTAATGTATATAAACCGATTAGGTTTATTACTCATTTAGAATCTTTAGGTTGCTATATGTGTTTAGTTATACTTCCAGGGAAATTATAGCACTATAGCCTAGTGGTTATATTTCGCATTTACCTTCTACTTAGTTAGATTAGGGACATTAGTTAGGGTCAGCTGAGTGCAAGTTGAATCTGTAATCACTATAGCATACCACTGACTACATTTATAGAGACTGACCAATATACTCAGTTCTCTATTTTATCAAGAATTTAGCTAGGTTAGGAATTTAGTTATTATCATTGCATAGCCTGAAATACTTGTGCAGCAAGAACTACACCTTAGGCTAAATTTAATCTTGTATAAACACTTAGAATTTCTCATTTGATGTTGAGGTGATTTGCGAGTTTGCAGTGATTAGTTAGTGTCTAGTAACTCATCTAGTTACATGTCACTGCGACCCTAGACACTGATTTCACTGTGAATTCAGTATCTCCTGGATCTCAAAGAGACATACAGAATAATTTTTCGTTACATAGATGTACCCATGATAACAGATCATAACTGTCACACAGATCCGGGACATTCGTTATGTACATACTAACCTACTAACATATAAGAATGTAATTTCAGGGTAAGGGAATAGGTACGTTAGTACTTAACACTGAACCACGACCCGTAATTTCCCGCCCCGGAATTATGTTGGAAATTTCCAACAGTTATTCTCATCCCTAATATAACAGGATGTATTTCCTGTATTAGGCTTCATACACATCTAATATTCATTTACTAATCCTTAATACAACAGGATGTATTTTCTGTATTAAGCGTAATAAATAACTAACACTACTAATATGTAGTTTAGTATTATAGAATTTACTGTATTAGGTTGTGGAACATCATATAATTTCTCCTAGAATTGTGTAGTGTTGCGCCAGAAACGCACGAAAGACACAATTTCCACATACCTGTAGATTTAATACAAGTGTAACCATTCACTTTCCCTTATTAGGAATAATTATTTAGTAATAGGTTTGCTTTTAGTATACAACAGTTTACTAGAATTTCTTTACCCAGCTTAATCGCTGCTCCAGTAAATAATATCATAATCTAAAATTATTTCTGTCGGGAAACCGACACACTTATACACAAATAGTATAGTCTTCCCTTAACAGTATCCTCTTAAAATTAGAGAATGGGAGACTCTGTGACGTCATCGACGTCGCCGCAGTATTTACATTATTAAACCACTGTTCATACAACAGTTTAATGTCTAAATTGAATAAAAAAGTGTTCAATAAGACTGAATATAATTATTAACACCAAAATATAGCTTGATTCCCTTGTTAACGTAAATTTAACTTAGAAGTGGAAAAAATATTGGAACAACTAGGGAGGCTGAGCGTCTCTTACAGACGCCACGCTCACACAAAAACAATAACAATGGGTGCTCGTGTATGTGTTGTGTTAATGGCCACATAGGATAGACCTACTCTGCCTTAAGAAACTGCCATAGCAACACCACTACTACAAATAAGAGCACTCCAGTATCCGGCTTACCAAGTATCTTTATGTTTAAATTTGTGTGCACATTTTTAACATTATTAAGATAAGTCGGTTATGATATATGAACAACACCAACACCATGTACGTGTACCCCATTTTTACAGCCCTCACATACCATGTTATACCTGTATTGATATGTTCAGGGAACAGATATTAACTCTTTGCATCCCATACAGGTAAAATTGTGACTTGGAACAGCAAGTAGCTGAGCAGTAGAACTATGCACATGTACCTAGCTGTTGCCAGCCTTGAAGGCCTCCACAGCCGCCATTGGCACCATGAGGCACAGGGCCACACACACATAGATGCTAACATGACACAACCTTAGCAGGCCCTTACTACAGGCTCAGATAAGGCCATTCTAGTTATTGTAGTAGTAGTATTCATAACTAGTAATAATTGTTGAAATAATAGTAGATTAGACCACCATATGTGGTATGATAAAATAATATAATAATTAAACTTAGGTAAACAATTTGTAGTTTAAGAAGGAGCCATTACAAAGTGGTTTAACCCCTTAACTGCGTTGCCTCCAAATATGACACCCCCGTGGTGCGCAGGAAATAAATTCTCTGGAAAAAATTCTTTTTTCTTTTTAAAGTGTCAAAAACCCTTCCCTCAGTATGGGTATGTAAAAAAAAGGTCGAAATTGAACTTACTTTGGCTGCTATGGGGTCCGTAAGTTGGGGCGTGACGTCATTATTCCCCGTGCTCCCGTGCCGTAAGCTCCCGGGGCGGGTGGGGTGCTCGGGGCGGGGCGCGAGTTGCCGCAAATATATTTTCGTTCTTTTTTTCGCACAGTTCCAAATACATTTTATTTGTTTTTACGTGCTAATCCTATGTATAGTGAACACGTACACTATATTATGGATGTAAAACATCCGTACTGTCCGAAGACACTGTGTTACGTGCATGACACTTGTGTACACATATGCAGCACATATTTACTATGTATCATGCTAATTTATGTATATATACAATCTATTTACACAATATACACTGTCACACACTATATACATTCACCATCAACACACTCAGAACACCGCGAGTGAGAGCTGCCACACCCAGCCAGCCCTCCCTCACTTCTCCAACATTGTATTCGCCAACTTTGCCCCTCCCATCATACAGTTATTCACACCAATGTTTCATGTTCATTTATGTATATTTACAACATATGTACACACTATACACTGTCACACACCATAAACATTTACCATCAACACATTCAGAACATCGCGTAGCAGCTGCTTCGCCAATAGGAGCTGCCTCGTATGGGCCAATAGGAGCTGCCTCATATGGGCCAATAGGAGCTGCCTCATATGGGCCAATAGCAGCTGCCTCGTATGGGCCAATAGGAGCTGCCTCATATGGGCCAATAGGAGCTGCCTCATATGGGCCAATAGGAGCTGCCTCATATGGGCCAATAGGAGCTGCCAGTCTCCCTCACTCCAACATCTTACTCGCCAACATTGCTCCTCCCACCATACTGTTATAGTTCTTATTACACATGTTCTATATACCTATCTACATGTTTTATTTACCAGAACTATGCAAGTAAGCCGGTATTGTGTCCAAACAGTACAGTGGCCACCATACACTGCATGAAAAATCACACAGCAGACGACGCTACGATTACGTCACATCCCTCACCAAAATAGCTCCTCTCAACATTCTCCTGTTGCTGTTCTTACACTATATACACACTATATATACCCATGTACACATGTTTTGCCCATAGCGAACCACTAAGCTAGTATGGTGAGCAAAACAAGAGTGGCAGCCACACACACACACACACACACACACGCAATGAGGCTACCTCAATTCTCGCCCTCCCTCCCTCACCAAAATTCCTCCTTCCACAATACTACGCACAACGCTAATTATAACCACAATCCTGGTCACTAATTCCTGTAAATGAATAATTGACCATACGTTTATTTTGAAAAGGAACCTAAGAAATTGTTTGAAGATTCCTAGATGGACGAAATAATGCTGTGGTGCTGTGGCAAGCGCTGTGAACATCGTGAACAGCATTGAATTACTGATATTTGAACATTGTACCCAGTCATTATCACACTCAGGCTCTTCTATAATACTATCATGGCTAAATAATACAAGTTATATATATATTTTGACATTATTAGGCGATGCTGTGGTCACACGCTGAACAGCAGTGCTGTGCGCTTATGCTGCGAGCGCCAGCCTTGGTTGCTCACTCACTACTGAGGCTCCCACACCCGGGAATGTGGACCATGATTTTTTTTAAAGATGGCATCTGTTTACAAGAGCCCTGAGGAAGCTGATGTGAACCCCATGTAGCCGCGGGAGTTTTGAATCGAACGTGAAAAATACAAATACCCAGAGGCGCGTTGCGCAAACCAGACGCGAGCCTGCAGGCGCGTTGCGCAGTTAAAGGGTTAAGCTACAAATTGTCCCTCCAATTTGTGTGAGAATAATTTCAGGCAGTTTTAACAAGTACATACAGTCCACTCAATTTCTTACCTACTAAGAAAAAATAAGAAACTTTAATTTATTGAAGTCAATTAAAAGGAGATATACTGCCTGGAGTTTTTACCACATAAATTATGGTCCTTTGAACCTAGATGATTATTACAGTTAACCAGTAGGTACATTGCATCTAGATATAAGATCCTGATATACATTATTAGTGCAATATTATAGCAGAAAGACATTGTTATATTTACATTTTCTAGCCTAACTTTTCAATCTCATAGCAAACAAAACTACAACAAAGCACTATTATTGTTCTGAGGCCTGTGCCAAAGAACTATTGTGCCTTTTTCATTACAAGAGGTTGATAAGAGGCTACTTTACTTATAAGTTACTTATAAATGTTTTTGTAATTTAAGTATAAACATTACTTTAATATTGCACCATTACATACTGCATACCACATTGTTTACAGCAAATTCTTGCACAAGGGTAGGACATTTTAGGCTGGTGTTGTACAGCAACCTAGTTTAATTTATTGTGCTAACCTGGTGTAAGGGTAAGAATTTTTTACACTTGTCTAGAGTTGAACATATATTACAACCTAGCAAGTACATATTTTTATGCAGTATTCATGACAACCCGAGTTGTGTTGTCAACCTGATATTCATACATATAATTATAGGTATAATTTAACTATAATCATTTCACCTTTGAGTGTTAACCTGTGTCTCTGTACCAACCAAGAGTGATAAAGACGGGCTAGCTTGCGGAATACCAGCATTGATACAGGCTTACCACTCAAATTATAGCGTGTATGATTATACAGTAGTATATATTTTAAATGATAAACAGCTCTAGTTCGGAAACTAGTTGCTTTACTAATTCAAGTGCCAAATAGTTAAAAGTCCATACGACTAGCAAGTACTTTCAAGATGTCTACACTCCAAAATGTAAAATTAACCCTTAGGGCCTTAAAGGGGCATCTCACAAGGCAGATTAACAAATGTGAAGACATGAGTAATCAAACTCCAGTTAATTATGCAGCACTGGAAAACTATCTTAAGCTTACACGGAACAAATATGACCGTGTGTTGCAACAAATGAAACAGTATCAAGATTTACTTAATAATTCTAGTATTGATGAAGATACGATGAACAACATTCTCCAAGAACACTCTGATTATGAAGATGCAATGTTTGTACAATTACAACGTTATGAAGATTTGATAAACGCCCATAAGGCCAATATAAATGTTGCAGCTACAACTACCCAGAATCAGACAGCACCAGAAGTCAAATTACCATCACTCAGTCTCCAACTTTTTCTGGAACAGAGGACGAGAATTGGGACAATTTCTGGAGCAAATTTGTCGATTCTGTGGATTCTAATGTCAATGTACCAAAGACGACAAAGTTTACGTATTTACAGAGTGTCTTGAAGGATGAAGCCTTTCAGGTAGTCTGTAATCTGAATCACACAGATGACGATTATGACAATGCTGTACAACTACTCAAGGACAACTATGCGAAGCCTGAAAGGACTATCAGAATTTTAACCCAGAAGCTGTTAGATATTAAACATCCAAATAATACAGCAGTCTCACTCCAAGCCTTTAGATTGGAGCTTGAGTCTTTGCTTAAGGCACTTAAAAATAAAGTAAACTTGGATGAATCAGACTGGATAATCCAAGTCCATATGACTCGCAAATTACCCAGGGACATCCTGGATAAGTTGTTTGTGTTGTATGGAAAGTCATATCTGACAGTAACAGAGATTACAAAGGGGTTACAAACCATCATAGAACGAGAAAGAGTTATCCCAGATGAAAAAGCGACATCTAAACCTTCGTCTACTACTAATAGTAAACAACAGAGTACAAACAGTACTCCAAACAAATCTAAAACAACTTCTCCCTCCCCAAAGTGGAGACAAGGCAGTGTGGGCACATACGCAGTTGGTACCTCCAAACCTACAGGTAACGCGTCACCCAAATCGGTGACTCCTCAAGATACTGTTAACGTCTGGAGACCATGTCTGTTCTGTGAACAATCACATTCCATGTACAATTGCAGACGTTACCCCGATCGTGCAACACGCATAAAACGACTCAAGGAGTTACATAGATGTACCAAGTGTATAAGGGAACATCATCCCGACAGCTGCACATCAACAATACGCACCTGTTATAGGTGCCATAAGGGTCAACACCATACAGCACTTTGTGGGGATTCAAGTACAAAGTCTGCCAAACCACAGGAGGAGGAAGGAACTAACACCTCAGTACAGCTTTGTACTGTGCTACCTGACATAAGTGTTTTCTCAACAAGGTCTAAACATAAATCAGCTCTACCTACTGCACGATTGATCATTAGAAATGGAGAGAACAAAGCCACCGTACGTGGATTATTTGATCAAGGGTCCCAATTGACCTTTATATCCAAAGAGTTGGTAGATACCCTGAAACTTACACCTGTAGAGGAGACACGAATAAACATAGCAGGATTCCTGACTGACTCAGGAGCCCGAGTTTTCAAGGTAGTACAACCCAAAGTACGATTAGGAGGTTACGAACAAAATGTACAAGCTCTAGTAGTAGATAGATTCCCAACAGATCTATATGTATATGGTCTGGGGACAACAGCCAAATTCCTAGAAAAAAGGGGAATTCATTTGGCTGATAAAATCACAACAGATAACCTTTCCAATATTGGAATCCTTATGGGATCAGATGTCTACCATAAGTTTATCAAAGGAAAGGAATACAAACACGGTATGAACGTGTTACCATCTGCAGGTGGCTATTTGCTAACAGGCCCTGTATTACGGCTAAACCAACCCGCACCTGTAGAACACCAACATGCCAACCCAGTAATGGTTGCATGACTAGGAGACCAGTCTCCACTGCAACTCAGAGACATGTCCGAGGAAGAGCTTGATCCCCCTGTACACAAGTTATGGGACCTGGCAACTCTCGGCATTGTCCCTGAACAACCTAGCCCAGATGATGACTGGACTTACAAACAATACCTGGACTCAGTTATATACAGAGATAATCAATACTGGGTCAGGCTACCATGGAAGCTGAATCACCCTCAGCTACCCGTCAACCATTTTATGGCACAAAACCAATTGAGATCACAGGTGTTGCGCTTACAAAGACAACCTGAGAACTTGAAGTTGTACCATGAAATAATACAGAAGCAACTCGATGACAAATTTATCGAAGTTGTTACAAATGATAACCCAAAGGAAGGTCACTACTTACCACATCATTGTGTACAGAAGAATTCTGCAACTACCCCATTACGGATAGTATTTAATTGCAGTGCTAAAATGAGGCCGAGTAGTGTTTCGTTAAACGACTGTCTTCAAACTGGCCCTAGCCTAACACAAAGGCTTTACGACGTGCTGTTAAAGTTCCGTATTGGGACTTATGCATATACGGCCGACATCAGCAAGGCATTCCTTAGGGTAGGTCTTCAAGAAGAAGACCGGAACTACACAAAGTTCCTATGGATTAAGGATCCTAACGATCCGAACAGTGAATTAATCACTTACCGGTTTGCCTCTGTCCTTTTTGGCGCCACGTCATCTCCTTTCTGCTCCAAGCTACCTTGGATACGCACTTGAAGAAGTCCAATAGCCCAAACAAGACGGAAATTAGCAAAAACCTGTATGTGGATAATTTTCAAGGTACAACCAACAGTGAAAGTAAACTGTTGGACATATACCATGAGGCCAATCGAGAATTAATGGGAGCCAATATGCCTCTCCAATCTTGGGTCTCTAACAATGAAAAATTAAATCAACTGATCTCAACTGAATTTCCCGATTACCAGGTACCCGAGATGACAAAGGTACTAGGTGTCGAATGGAACACGACAACAGATCAGTTGACAATCAAGTCAGTGGAGCCTGATACCACTAACTTAACAATGAGAAAATTACTATCACAAGTCAGCAAACCCTTCGACCCATTAGGACTATTAAGCCCAGTACTGATTAATGGGAAGTTGATAATACAGGAATGTTGGCAACAAAAGATAGGCTGGGATGATCTTCTAACACCTGCCCTACAAGAAAAATGGCAAGGTTTAGTAAAAGATTTAAGTACCCTAGAGTCTGTCAAGTTCCCAGGAACACAGTAGTAAATGAAAAAGAACCAATTAAGCTACATGTATTCTGTGATGCCTCAGGAAAGGCTTATGGAACAGTAGCTTACCTGGTCACAAATGGGCAAGCCAATTTGCTCACATCAAAGGCCAGAGTGGCACCTTTAAAGAAAAGATCACTGCCACAACTGGAATTAACAGCCTTACTGTTAGGAGTAAGATTGGCTCATTATTTGATCAAGGCCTTACGCCACATCCACTTTAAAGAAACAGTAGTTTGGTCAGATAATGAGGCAGTACTACAGTGGGTTAAGAACAATAACAGTAAGAATCCTTACGTGAGTAACCGCGTTAAGGAAATACGAGAGTTGTCAGCAGGGTATAAACTAAGATATGTACCACAAAAGAGAATCCAGCTGACTATCTCTCCCGAGGACTGACTTTACGGCAATAACAAAGGCAGAGATGTGGTTCAATGGACCTCAGTGGCTAATCAGCGACCAGTGGCCTGAACAAAAGCCACAAGTCATTGTGACCAATGTTACTGTTCCCACTGAGAACCCAGAACCACCTCGGACTTGGTAATTGATCCTACTCGGTACTCTGAACTGAACAAACTTATAGGTGTCACCCAAGTAGTGTTTGATTTCTAAAGAAAATAGGAATCAAGCATAAATTCCCTAATGCCCTAAGGTATTGGGTCAAAAGAGCTCAGATCGACACATTCGGGACAGAATTTGACAATGTTCCAAAGAAGCTACAACGTGATCTGGGTCTCTGGTTAGACACTGACAATTATAACATAATCAGATGCGGAGGCCGCTTACAGCACGCTGACATAGATTTGGAAGCAAAAATCCATATTGCTCCCTCGTCCACATAGTAAGCAAACTAATTGTGTTACATATACACAAATACTGCACTCTGCATGGTGGGGTATTAGATACTCTCACAGACTTAAGACAACAGTACTGGCTACCCCAAGGTAGACAGACAGTAAAATCAATAATCAAATCCGTGTTGTTTGCCGGAGATACGATGCCAGAGTGTGTCCATATCCTGGCCCACTCCACTTCCGAAGGAACGAGTCGTACATATTCGTCCCTTTGAGACTACAGGAGTAGATTTCACAGGAGCACTAACACTTACAGGCACTAAAGACAAGAAACCAGTAAAGCTTAATCTGTCTTTTTACTTGTGCCACAACAAGGGCAGTCCATCTAGAAGTGACTCCGATATGAGTGCCGAAGCATTCTTACAGGCTTTCGCAGGTTTGCTTCACGTAGATCCTGTCCTAAGTTAATGATCTCAGACAATGGGTCCAACTTAGTGGCAGGAGAAGCATGTCTGAGGAAATCTGGACACATCCAAAGGTACGCACAGCCCTAAATCAACGGCAGTGCCATTGGAAATTCATACTCCCAGAGCACCATGGCACGGAGGCTTCTATGAACGCATGGTTGTACGGTAAAACGTTCTCTACGAAAACCCTACACCGCCAAAAGATTGACCTGCAGGAGCTTCAAACAGTAGTCATAGAGATAGAAGCACGAGTCAATAACCGACACTTACCTACCTCTATGATGATGTTTTGCAGCGTGAACCATTAAGTCT
>WNGS01009579.1:17503-28262 GCA_020271785.1 Procambarus virginalis
GGCCAACATAAGAACTGCCTTTATAATTTGTGTAAGGAATCTTTCAGAACCCTGTATACCACTTATGTAAGACCAATCCTGGAGTATGCAGCTCCAGCCTGGAGTCCATACCTAGTTAAACACAAGACAAAGTTAGAGAAGATTCAGCGGTATGCCACCAGGCTCGTCCCGGAACTGAGAGGATTGAGCTAGGAGGAAAGGCTAAAGGAGCTGAACCTCACATCCCTGGAAAACAGAAGAATAAGGGGAGACATGATAACCACCTACAAAATTCTCAGGGGAATTGACAGGGCGGACAAAGACAAACTCTTCACCACGGGTGGAACACGAACAAGGGGACACAGGTGGAAACTTAGTACCCAGATGAGCACAGAGACGTTAGAAAGAATTTTTCAGTGTCAGAGTAGTTAATAAATGGAATGCATTAGGCAGTGATGTGGTGGAGGCTGACTCCATACACAGTTTCAAATGTAGATATGATAGAGCCCAGTAGGCTCAGGAATCTGTACACCTGTTGATTGACAGTTGAGAGGCGGGACCAAAGAGCCAAAGCTCAACCCCGCAAGCACAATTAGGTGAGTACACACTACCACCACCACACACTACCACTACCACACACTACCACCACCACACACTACCACCACTACATACTACCAGCACCACACACTACCACCACCACAAATTACCACCACCACACATTAACACCTCCACACACTACCACCACACACTACCACCACCACACACCACCACCACACACTACCACCACCACACACTACCACCACACACACTACCACCACCACACACTAATACAACACACTACCACCAACACACACTACCACCACCACACACTACCACCACCACACACTACCACCACCACCACACACTACCACCACCAACATCAGCAGCATATGCCAGGTTGGCTAACATAAGAACGGCCTTTAGAAACTTGTGTAAGGAATCTTTCAGAACATTATATACCACATATGTCAGACCAATCCTGGAGTATGCGGCTCCAGCATGGAGTCCCTATCTAGTCAAGCATAAGACTAAACTGGAAAAGGTTCAAAGGTTTGCCACCAGACTAGTACCCGAGCTGAGAGGTATGAGCTACGAGGAGCGACTGCAGGAATTAAACCTCACTTCGTTGGAAGACAGAAGAGTTAGGGGGGACATGATCACCACATTCAAGATTCTCAGGGGAATCGACAGGGTTGATAAAGACAGGCTGTTTAACACAAGGGGCACACGCACTAGGGGACACAGGTGGAAGCTGAGTGCCCAAATGAGCCACAGAGATATTAGAAAGAACTTTTTTAGTGTCAGAGTGGTTGACAAATGGAATGCATTAGGAAGCGATGTGGTGGAGGCTGACTCCATACACAGTTTCAAATGTAGATATGATAGAGCCCATTAGGCTCAGGAAACTGTACACCTGTTGATTGACGGTTGAGAGGCGGGACCAAAGAGCCAGAGCTCAACCCCCGCAAGCACAACTAGGTGAGTACAACTAGGTGAGTACACACTACCACCTCCACACACTACCACCACACTACCGCCACCACACACCACCACAACACACACTACCACCACCACACACTACCACCACACACACTACGACCACCACACACTAATACCACCACACACTACCACCAACACACACTACCACCACACACACTACCACTTCCACACACTACCACCACCCCACACTACCACCACAAACACTACCACCAGACACACTACCACACACACTACAACCACCACACACTACCACTCCCACACACTACCACTCCCACACACTACCACCACCACACACACTAGTACCAGCACACACTTCTACCACCTCACACTCCCACCACACACTACCACCACCACACTAACACCACCACACACTACCACCACCACACACTACTACAACCACCACCATACACTACCACCACCACAAACTAACACCACCACACACTACTATCATTCACACTCTTACCACCACACACTACTACCACCACCACACACTACCACCACCACTGCACACTACCACCACCACCACACACTATCACCACCACCACACACTACCACCACCACACACACTACCACCACACACACTCTCTTGTTGGAAATTTTCAACAATTTTTCTCATCCCTAAAACAACAGGATGTATTTCCTGTATTAGGCTTCATGCACATTTAATGTTCACTTAATAATCCTAATACAATAGGATGTATTTCCTGTATTAAGCGTAGTAGTTTACTAACACTACTAATACGTAGATTAGTATTATAGAATGTACTGTATTAGGTTGTGGAATATCATATAATTTCTCCTAGAATTGTGTAGTGTTGCGTCAGCCACGCACGGAGAATAAAATTTCCACATACCAGTAGAATACCACAAATGTAACCATTTACTTTCCTTTATTAGGAATAATTATTTAGTAATAGGTTTACTTTTAGAATACAATAGTTTACTGGAATTTCCTTACCCAGCTTAATCGCTGTTCCAGTAAACCATATCATAATCTAACATCATTTCCACCACCAAGCCCGTACTGTTTTATTTGTGCCGTCTACGTCTACTAATTAACTGACGTGCACTATGATAATTAAACATCACCACATAAAGTATTTATCTAAATCATCAAGAGTGTTCAAACACGCCCCCTTCCCTATTTAGCGTTAATAAAGAAATATAATTTATGATCGAATCCTCACGGAGAGCTATTGCGCATGCGCGACTTTGGGGAAGGAGGAAGGGACTCTCTCGCCATATTGCGATCAACAAGTGGTGCTCCGTAAGCTGNCCAACAATTGTTCTCATCCCTAATACAACAGGATGTATTTCCTGTATTAGGCTTCATGCACATTTAATGTTCACTTAATAATCCTTAATACAATAGGATGTATTTCCTGTATTAAGCGTAGTAGTTTATTAACACTACTAATACGTAGATTAGTATTATAGAATTTACTGTATTAGGTTGTGGAACATCATATAATTTCTCCTAGAATTGTGTAGTGTTGCGTCAGCCACGCACGGAGAATAAAATTTCCACATACCAGTAGAATACCACAAATGTAACCATTTACTTTCCTTTATTAGGAATAATTATTTAGTAATAGGTTTACTTTTAGAATACAATAGTTTACTGGAATTTCCTTACCCAGCTTAATCGCTGTTCCAGTAAACCATATCATAATCTAACATCATTTCCACCACCAAGCCCGTACTTTTATTTGTGCCGTCTACATTAACTAATTAACTGACGTGCACTATGATAATTAAACATCACCACATAAAGTATTTATCTAAATCATCAAGAGTGTTCATACACGCCCCCTTCTCTATTTAGCGTTAATAAATAATATAATTTATGATCGAATCCTCACGGAGAGCTATTGCGCATGCGCGACTTTGGGGAAGGAGGGGGACTCTCTCGCCATATTTGCGATCAACAAGTGGTGCTCCGTAAGCTGTCCACAATCTGCCCATCCAGTCAGCATCCGTACATCCATAGATGCCAGATTGAGGACTCAGCTTACCAGAATCGAGGACACCAGTTCGGCAGGCATTTTTACCTCATTTGTTCTATTTAATGAGCTCTTAAATAAGATCATGTAGGTGCCCATGTCCGTTATGAAAGCGGGTGATAAATAATCTCATCATGGTTGCAACACCCCTGAGAAAGCGTGTGACCGCCATACCCTCACGTGCGCCAAGACACTATCTCAAACTGTTTCCAGCCTGGCGTACAGTGGACTGCATCTACGTCCCCTGTCACAGCTGAGACATAATCAGTTTTATTGTAGACAGTGTCTTATTATTCAGAGTCCATATCCATCTATATATATCTATCTGATACTGCCAGTTATGCATTATTAATCTTCATTTGGCAGTAGTATTTTGCATTATATTTTACCATTATCCATGTGTGTGCATATTATAATTATTATTATTGCATAATATATGTTCTACATGGATTAATCTTATAGAAGACCCCCCCAAATGTGTCATGGGAGGCTGGCTCTAGAATTATATTATTTACAGTCATTGCTTAATTAATAGAATTATTCATATAATCATAAATCTATAAACCATTGATTCCTCATTTAATTACTCATTCTGGTCCTTCGAGCTATCTTAGAATTTATCATTATTTTACATTCACATAATTATACATTTTTTTTAGTATTATACTGGAGCCAGATTTCCCCACATATTTTATGGACCTTCGAACCAAGATCCTTGTGATCAATCACGAACCAGCATTGCAGCATAAGTTGAATTAGTAGAATATAGCCAGAAGTTAGGCTATCTATAATATATTAATCATTTTCATCCCTGATATCATTATACTCCTTAATTAATTAGTATTATCAGGTACTAGGATAGAATTTACGGCAGCATATCTGCCACTTATAGAATCCATGGCAGCATACCTGCCACACATATAGAATTACGGCAGTAAAATACCTGCCATATATATAATCCTTTGTAGTATTAGAATAATTGTCATACACATATAATAACTTTATATACTCTATATAACTCAAAAAATTATAAAAAGCTAAAAACATAGCACTATCCTGAATCTGCACTTCAGTAGTATTATAGCATTTTATGCCATTCCATGTAGAATAGAATTCTTAGACTGGAATTGTACTTATTAGTGTACAACTCTAGCCTAACTCATTATTACTAGCCAACCTAGATAGGTAGGATTATTAGTAGACTAGCATTGTACAAGGCAGTACAACCTAGTCAACATTTATTATTGTGCAAACCCAAGTCAGGGTAGGACTTATAATTATTTTACACAAATTGTGTTTTTATATCATATTATATATATTTACTATGTACATTTTGAGTGTTATTGAAGTGTCACTACCCATCCAAAGCCGATTATGAGGAGCTAAGCAGAGGAATTCCTGTAGAACACTGAAATACCACTCAAATATTAGCTGTTTACTATTAGATAGGTAAGCTAACCTCTACGTGAGGTAGGATTCACATAGCCTAATTAAAGAATCAGATATTAGGCTATTAATAATCGTACTGGTTCCACGTATATATGAATCAGTACCCCAGTTATTTACATTACCAAGCCATGGCACCAACTAAGCCAACATCCACAGGCAGTGCACCAGAAGAAATGTCCAGCAATTGCTTATTATATTTTAGATCATACACTAGTCACAAAGGTCATGTGACTAGACAGTTGAATAAGTGTGATCAGCTGGTACAATCAGGTGCCACAGCCAAAGTATTAGAAAATCTCATAGAGACGGCCAAGCAAAAGTTGCAAAGAACTAATGAAGCTGCAGATGACTATCTCAGAGTCCTTATGCAACAGAATGCTGAGCCGGATCAGCTAGATACCTTCCATGCCGAGATGGAGAAATTTGAGGAGGGTACCCAAGATCATCTAAATATATTAACACAAGCTCTAGAAAAATTGCAGAGCGACTCAGTTTCTCAAAATGCTCTAACCACGCGTGAAACCAATAAACAGGAAACACTCCAGGAAGTTCGTCTTCCTACAATTGATCTCCTTCACTTCCACGGTAGAGATGATGAGAATTTTGAATGCTACTGGAAAACATTCGACTCCTTAGTAAACTCCAAGAAATCTATTAGCAAACCTAATAAATTCCTTTATTTGCAAAGTACCCTAGAGGGTGAAGCAAAGGCAGTTGTCGAACACCTAGTTCCTAGTGATGAGGACTACGATACTGCTATTCAGTTACTAGAAGTTAATTACAGCAATAAAGAAATTGCTATTGCTAATCTTTATTATAAGTTAAGAGCGATACCTACACCAGATACCACCCCTGAAGCTCTACAAGAATTTAGGCTCCAGGTAGAGTCTCTAATTAAAGCTCTAGGTGTCAAAGCAGATGTACCTAAAGCAGAGTGGGTATTGAAATTAGAAATACAGAGTAAGTTTCCTAAGGAGATCCTAGCATCCATCTGTTCCCATTATAGAACAGATATCCTGTCCTTAGATGAAATTTTCGAGGGATTAAGGATAACAGTTAATCGACTGAGAGCTCATGAGAAAATAATACCTGACACTGACAAATCAACCACTGATAAACTAGTCAAATCCAAAGGTACCTCCAAACAGCCTAATAAATCTAAAACCACTACTTCCACTCCAAGATGGAAGAATACGACAGTAGGTACCTACACTATCAGCCCTTCTAAACCTGTAGTCCATAAGTCACCCAAGTTAGTGACCCCTACATCTACTACAGGAAGGAGATGCTGTCTCTTTTGCCAAGAGAGTCATACTATTTATCAGTGTCAAAACTTTCCTGATCGCGTTTCTAGGATAAAGCGCCTCAAGGAATTGCACAAGTGCACCAGGTGCTTGTTGCAACACGATCCTAATACATGCACCACTCCATTACACATATGTAACAGGTGCCACCAGGATCAACATCATTCAGCATTGTGTGGAGTTGATAGGCCAAAATCACCAAAACTCCAGGTGGAACAGGATACTTCCACCATTGTGCAGTGTTGTAAGGTGCGACAGGAGGTTAAGGTGCTTAACACCAAGTCTCGTAATAATGCCGTATTACCTACTGCACAATTACAATTAAATAGTAAGAATTCTAGAATCACTACAAGAGGTCTATTCGACCAGGGATCCCAGAGAACGTTTATCACTCAACAAGCAGCTAACCAGCTGAAACTTAAACCCTTGTGTAAGGTGACATTGAACATATCAGGATTCCTAGCAGATACTGGACCTCAAGAATTTGAAGTAGTACAACCACTAGTACGCCTAGGCGGTTATGTCCGACCTGTTAAGGCCATAGTAGTTAATCACATCCCTCTTGACATGAATGTCAAAGGTCTAAGGGACACAGCCAAATTTTTACAGAAAAATAGAATCAAGTTGGCTGACACCAAGATAAAGTCTGACCACCTCACCAATGTAGATCTATTAGTAGGGGCAGACCATTATTATCAGTTCATTACTGGAACTACAAGCCAGCATGGAATGAACTTGTTGAATTCAGCAGGAGGCTACTTACTTACAGGTAGAGTCTTGAACCTGAAGAAGCCTATGCCAGCTGACAACAAACATTAATTCCAGATTGAGTCTGGTACAATTAGTACTAGCCGAGTTAGTTTCTATAGATCTCAGTGGATTAATCAGTGGTCAGTAGCCTAAGAATTGGCTACAGGTCACCGCGACAAATACCATTGACCCCACTGTAGACCCAGAACTATTCTCGACAGTAATAATTGACCACATTCAGTCTTCATAGCATTTCATAACATCTTATCGTATTTATCATACCTTAGGTAAGTCTTCCAGAGAAGACCGCATTTATATCAAGTCGTCTGGACTAGGATTTATTAATCCATTTAATATGATACACCTGCAGGGTTGTATCAGTTTTGTTTGAGCTCCTTCTGCTTTCTTGTCTCTGCCCACAAGCATCTTAGAGACAGTTTGGAGAAGTATCTTAGCACAAGCAAAATTGAACTTTGCAACAGCCTGTAAGTGAATATTTACCAGAAGACTATTAGAAGTGAAACAAAGTTTCTCATAATAGAATACACTCATCTTATCTTTTTCCAGATTGAGTCTGTACAATTAATGCTAGCCGAGTTAGTTTCTATGGATCTCAGTGGATAAATCAGTGACTAGTAGCCTAAGAATTGGTTACAGGTCACCGCGACAAATGTCATTGACCCACTGTAGACCCAGAACTATTCTCGACAGTAATAATTGACCACATTCAGTCTTCATATAAGTTATCATGTACTTAATTATAGCTCCAGAGAGTTATAGTACTGTAACTTAGTGTATATAAACCGAGCAGGTTTAATACTCATTTAGAATCTTTAGGTTGCTATATGTGTTTAGTTATACTTCCAGAGAAGTTATAGCACTGTAACCTAATGTATATAATTCGCATTTACCCTCTACTTAGGTAGATTAGGGACATTAGTTAGGGTCAGCTGAGTGCAAGTTAAATCTGTACTCACTATAGCATACCACAGACTACATTTATTGACTGATGCTCATATACTCAGTTCTCTACTTTATTTAGAATTTAGCTAGGTTAGGAATTTAGTTATTATCATTACATAGCCTAAATTACTTTGTGCAGCAAGAACTACACATTAGGCTAAATTTAATCTTGTATAAATACTTAGAATTTCTCATTTGATGTTGAGGAGATTTGTGAGTCTGCAGTGATCAGTTAGTGTCTAGTAACTCATCTAGTTACACGTCACTGCGACCCTAGACACTGATCTCACTGTAGATTCAGTGTCTCCTTGATCTCAAAGAGACATATAGAATAATTAATCATTACATAGATGTACCCGTGATAACAGATCATACCTGTCACACAGATCCGGGACATTCGTTATGTACATACTAACCTACTAACATATAAGAATGTAATTTCAGGGAAAGGGAATAGGTACGTTAGTACTTAACATTGAACTACGACCCGTAATTTCCCGCCCCGGAATTATGTTGGAAATTTCCAACAATTTTTCTCATCCCTAATACAACAGGATGTATTTCCTGTATTAGGCTTCATGCACATTTAATGTTCACTTAATAATCCTTAATACAATAGGATGTATTTCCTGTATTAAGCGTAGTAGTTTATTAACACTACTAATACGTAGATTAGTATTATAGAATTTACTGTATTAGGTTGTGGAACATCATATAATTTCTCCTAGAATTGTGTAGTGTTGCGTCAGCCACGCACGGAGAATAAAATTTCCACATACCAGTAGAATACCACAAATGTAACCATTTACTTTCCTTTATTAGGAATAATTATTTAGTAATAGGTTTACTTTTAGAATACAATAGTTTACTGGAATTTCCTTACCCAGCTTAATCGCTGTTCCAGTAAACCATATCATAATCTAACATCATTTCCACCACCAAGCCCGTACTTTTATTTGTGCCGTCTACATTAACTAATTAACTGACGTGCACTATGATAATTAAACATCACCACATAAAGTATTTATCTAAATCATCAAGAGTGTTCATACACGCCCCCTTCTCTATTTAGCGTTAATAAAGAAATATAATTTATGATCGAATCCTCACGGAGAGCTATTGCGCATGCGCGACTTTGGGGAAGGAGGGGGACTCTCTCGCCATATTTGCGATCAACAAGTGGTGCTCCGTAAGCTGTCCGACAAATCTGCCCATCCAGTCAGCATCCGTACATCCATAGATGCCAGATTGAGGACTCAGCTTACCAGAATCGAGGACACCAGTTCGGCAGGCATTTTTACCTCATTTGTTCTATTTAATGAGCTCTTAAATAAGATCATGTAGGTGCCATGTCGTTATGATGCGGGCGATAAAAAATTACTCATCATGGTGCAACACCCCTGAGAAAGCGTGTGACCGCCATACCCTCACGTGCGCCAAGACACTATCTCAAACTGTTTCCAGCCTGGCGTACAGTGGACTGCATCTACGTCCCCTGTCACAGCTGAGACATAATCAGTTTTATTGTAGACAGTGTCTTATTATTCAGAGTCCATATCCATCTATATATCTATATCTGATACTGCCAGTTATGCATTATTAATCTTCATTTGGCAGTAGTATTTTGCATTATATTTTACCATTATCCATGTGTGTGCATATTATAATTATTATTATTGCATAATATATGTTCTACATGGATTAATCTCATAGAAGACCCCCCCAAATGTGTCATGGGAGGCTGGCTCTAGAATTATATTATTTACAGTCATTGCTTAATTAAGAATTATTTTTATAATCATAAATCTATAAACCATTGATTCCTCATTTAATTACTCATTCTGGTCCTTCGAGCTATCTTAGAATTTATCATTTTTTTACATTCACATAATTATACATTTTTTTTTAGTATTATACTGGAGCCAGATTTCCCCACAATAGTCTGCGGGCATAGTTCACAGTCAGCGGGATAGATCACAGTCAAGTGGGCATAGATCACAATCATGCGGGCATAGTTCACAGTCATGCGGGCATAGATCACAGTCATGCGGGCATAGATCCAGTCATGCAGTCATTGTTCACAGTCATGCGGGCATAGATCACAGTCATGCGTGCATAGTTCACAGTCATGCGGCATAGATCACAGTCATGCGGGCATAGTTCATAGTCATGCTGGCATAGATCACAGTCATGCGGGCATAGTTCATAGTCATGCGGGCACAGTTCACAGTCATACGGGCATAGATCACAGTCATGCGGGCATAGTTCACAGCCATGCGGGCATAGTTCACAGTCATGCGGGCATAGTTCACAGTCATGCGGGAATAGTTCACAGTCATGCGGGCATAGATCACAGTCATGCGGGCATAGATCACAGTCATGCGGGCATAGTTCAAAGTCATGCGGGCATAGTTCACAGTCATGTGGTCATAGATCACAGACATACGGACATAGTTCAAGTCATGCAGGCATTGTTCACAGTCATGCGGGCATAGATCACAGTCATGCGGGCATAGTTCACAGTCATGCGGGCATAGTTCACAGTCATGCGGGCATAGATCACAGTCATGCAGTCATAGTTCACAGTCATGTGAATCTATGCCTGCATTGACTGTGATCTATGCCCGCATGACTATGAATTATGCCCGAATGACTAAGAACTATGCCTGCATGACTGTGATCTATGCCAGCATGACTTTAAACTATGCCCGCATGACTGTGATTTATGCCCGCAAAACTGTGATCTATGCCCGCATGACTGTGATCTATGCC
>WNGS01009581.1:0-53033 GCA_020271785.1 Procambarus virginalis
TGTTTAAAATGTTTGGTATACAGTACTTAAAATTAGTATAAATAATTACCCCTTTTTTCATTAGGTAAAGTTTGTGTACAATGTACAAATTGTGAAGCAAGCATCAAATGTGAAGACTGTTTTGCATTTTGTGTCACATTTGTGACCAAATGCAACATTTTCTCATGCCTTTCCACCACAGATTATATTGGAAAAATGGCTTTTATGAGCCATTAGACCCGACACAAACTGTGTGCCCTGAAGGAAATATCCTTCACTGGAGTAAGTATACGATACCTGTCTAAAATCCGTACTTTGTTCCGAGATTACTTCTACTTCCCAATCCCAATTTAGAGCTACGATTATCTTGGTATAACAAAATAAAATGAATACATGTTTCATGTCAGTCATTACAACATTTGGAGAAGTCTTAAAGTTTAAACCTGACACTTGGTTTTATAGATTGATTTAATTGTCTGATTGTTTCTTTTCTGTGAATTTCTCAGTCATTATCTGGAGAATAATGCCAATATTTTGTACAATCAAGAAACGATGAAATATTAAGTCTGAAATTCTTTTCCATAAAACTCATTTTGCCAAACTGTCTTCCTTTTCTTTGTTACCAGAACCTGTTGTACCAGCCCAACCACCAAATTCTTGCCCCAACTGCATAGATTGCAAATTTAAAATTTCAAGCTCCAGCAATCTCTGCATCTTCATCACTATAATGGGTAAATAAACTTTAAAATTTACCCTTTTATTTCCATTACAGGATTTTCCTGAATCGCAATACATTTTGGAATGTTTGTTGCATTAAATGTTAATTTTTACATCACTATTTTAGCAAGTTGCCACACCACTCAATGCACTGTATTTTAAACTACAGGAAGGTATGACCTCTATACTCCAATCTACACATGCCACTGTGGATATGAGCATCAACAACTAGGCAAAACCATGCACAAGTCTGGTTTCTATTCATCATTAGGAAAGAGTAGCACATTCTACAGCACCAGTCTGCTTGAATCATGGCACCATATAAAAAGAAATTGTCCCGGAACATCATTTCGGGCATTAGTCACTGCACTGGAATCCTTTGGTGCTTCTCGTGGGCGTGTATGTTTTGATACCATTATTCTAAATATTTTAAGTTTTATACTTCAATACAAAAATTATCAAAATTTTGTAGTAATGTATTTTCATTTAGTAATAATTAGTTTTTAATTTTGTTCAAATACAAAATGGAATGCTTTTTTTGTTTATTTATCTTATGTCATATTATGCATTTTAAATGTCACCATCTTAATAATTCTATATCCTAGAATGGACCCATTAACTTTCTAACTTCGAAGAGAGTGTTCTTCGAATGGCGATTCCAGCAATATGAGCTAAGGAAAATTAGAGGAGAAGCTGACAATGAGTGTCCTGCTTGTGATAAAACTCCTTTAGCAGTACATATTGATGGCAACAAGAAGCTGTATCGCTACAACAAAGTTGGGAGGTAATAAAATGTGCTTTACAGATACTTAATGTATAGTATTCTTTTGTCATCCACACACTATATTATAATGAATTATATTATCTTCAAAATTAATGTTCTTATAAATAAAGTATGTACATATAAATATACATTGTCATATGACTTATATTTTTTAACCGAGTATGTCTTTATAGTTTGCCTTTCAATTGCATCCATATCATCATTTTATATATCTAACACCATGTAAATTTTTTGTTTTATGTAAAATTTAGCAGTGGATCAGAATTCTTCATATAAAACATTTTTTGATACCCCATTACCCATTGTTTAATATTATAGTGGTTACACACAATGAATAATTATTTCTGAATTATCATTGCAGAGGTATCAGAAACCCCTATTATTCTGATAGTATCTTCAGCAAAGATGAAGATGTTCAAGCTCATGTTGGCACTATTCAGAGCTTGAAAACTAAGGTGAGTTTTATTATATATTGAGAAACCTTCAATTTTACCTAATAACTGTTTGGTGACTGTAACATCTGGTGGCCATTTTTGTATTTTTCATTATAGTTTATATATATTAAATAAGGAAATATAGCCCATAGAAATTCTTATGTGCAACAACAATGCCTTTCGCGCAAAATAATCTCTACCTTCTACCCGTCCTACATAATTATAATCATGCTCACCAACTGGATATTTAGTTACTATAAATATTTTTGTTTAACAGAGGTGTGGAGCGTCTGCATGGAAAGCTGCTCAAAATAAGCCTCTTTCATTCCAAAGTTTGGATGAAACAGGAATCAGCATGGCCTCCTGTCGACATGGTATTATCCTCCACACCTTGAATATGTATCAAGGAGAGTTGTACAGTTATGCCCACTATTTGCAAATTATGTATTTCAAATATGTAAAGTTTATTTGTCAAGACATAATTTGCAAATATTGGCCATGGGCCTTAACTGTGGCTCAGAAACAATCACATTTTCACATTGGTCAAGCAAAGCCATTTTTAGGAGTCCTACATGCAAAAGGACATGCTTGGTATTGTCAGGTAAATAAAAATATAACATTACATTTATGTATACTAATGTATACATTTATGTATACTAATTAAATTTAATGTAATGTATACATTACATTAAATTTAATAAGTACAGTTTGTGTAAAAAAATTTAAGATTTCTGATTGTTTAAGATTAATGATATACGTATAATTTAATATAGTAGGAGGCTTTTAATTTTTGTAGAGTATTTTGATTTTTTTTACTGTATACTTTTATGTTAAAGGTATTGTATGGAGGGCGGTGGCAAGAAGGAAGTGGCCTGACTTTAGGGGAAGAGGCAGAGCAAGTGTTTGCATACCTCTCACGATACAACTCTACAACTAAAAACATGCTGAAAGCTGGTATTTGTTCATCTGATCAAGTTTTAGATTTTTTTACCTGCCCTGTAATCAGTATAATGAGATTTGTATTCAATAAGTATCAACTCCCTCAAATAATCAATACAAGAATGAAAACATATTTGTCAAACTTGAGTTGGTCTTGGTGAGTAAAGGTATGTTATGAAACTGTTATTAATCTATGCTCTTCAAGATGTTCATTAATTGCTATAAATATTTTTCTCAGAAAGAACAGAAGAACTCACAGAGGGTGCAGTCTTTTGGAACCATCGGAAAATTGATGGACTGGCTCGTGCATTAGTTACTCGACTCAGAAAGGTACTAAAAATAATATATATTTATTTTATTTATTTTGAAACTTATTATAATGCATTTATATGTGAAAGGTATTATAATGCATTTATAGGTTAGTTATGTGTTCAGATCATGTACTACATATATTTTCCATTATAAATTAGCAACCATTTCCTTGAATTAACTGCTTGAACTTTTTCATTATAACAATAAGGTTAATTTGTATAAAGTATATAGTATTTAATTTAATTAACCTAAATGTATCGTGATATATCACAGGAACTGTGATGAGGGTTTGAACCCCAGCCGAATTCCAGCAGAATTTTATACTTGAGTAAAGTCTTGCTATTTACGACTTTCACAGGTATACAATTCCATGGTTTTCATATACTGTACTGGTGTGTTTTACATTTGAACTTTTAACGAAAACTTTCATTATTTATTTATTCTAATTTCTTTAGTATTTTCATCAAATTTGTAAATGTCTTAAACCCCATTAAATAGTTTATATATTACAGGATCCTAACAAGTACACTATTGAAGAGAAGCACCTATCACCCAAAAATGAGAGTGGCCTCCATTGCCTTGCCTGCACTATGTTTTCCCTTAACCATATCACTCATTCTTACAGGTGTGAGACAGAGAGGTACAAGATCATCCAAGAGGAATAACACCTGAAGAACCCAATATTTGGGTGCTTTAATTAATAAAAACGCCCTTCATGGCTTCACTCATTCTGGCTGGTTTAATTAAAAAACCTAACCTAAACCTAAGTCATTAACCATTAATGTAAATGGTTAATAAAATCAGGTATTATCCGAATGCATGATAGATATGATAGATATGATAAGTTAGCCAAAGAATCTGTCTTTAAACGAGACGTCGAGTGTAACAGGTATATAGTTATTAAATGAAGTTTAGTGATGTAAAAGACATAATTCGGAGTTGGTAAGGACGCCGCCCGCCAGCGTAAATGTTCCGAACGTTAATGGAATCTGACCCATATATCAACCAGGTCAACCCATGTGTTGCGTTTCCAAAAGGGTCGCCCATGTTGGAATCGGTGAACACCCTAGTAATATTGTTGAAAACATCTTAATAACTTATTAAACCATAGGTCTTTTTATGTCAGAAGAACGGCAGAAACTGGATCTATATATGAAAACTCTTTCAGGACAAAATTTAAAGTAAAACTGAAGATATTTGTAATTGTATGAAAGTTGCATTTTTCATCGGTCGTAGAGCTAGAAATCCGCAATATTCATCTCAGAACAATGCTTATTTCACGCAGAATCGTTAATAAACGAAAGAGGTTTATACGTCTCAAGAAAGATAGAAACATAATCTTCATTTTAAATGCCTTACCATGGGCATATTTGTATTTAAAGCGAAGATACGTGTATTTTTATAATCGGCGAGCTCCGATCCCGCACAGATCGAGCAACGGAGTAACTCTCAGAACAATGCTTATTTCACGTAAATTCCTTAATAAACACATATGTTTTATATGTCTTAAGAAAGAAAAAAAATATCAGACATGGGTTGACAATAGAGGGGTAAGGTAGGTTACAGGGAATTTATTAGGTAGTGTTTATTTATTAGGCACTTCTTTAATTTAAAGAGCCTAATTTAATTTGACTTCTTTAATTCTTCTAATTCACTTCACTAATTTAATTTGAAGTGCCTAATTTATTAGGCACTTCTCTCCTTAACTGATCGCAAATTTAATTTATTATATTAACAAGTAGAATACGTATTTCTAATAATATCTAACATAACTAGCCAGAAAACATTTAAGACTTATTGAAAAATACATGTCTGGAAGTTAAATCGACTTCTAGTGTTGGTCTATAGAAAGTACTTCATTCACAATGATGTGCTGCCCGAAATTTTAGCGAAGTATCCAAAATTTGCTTACTGTCGGTAATGCATGCACATGACTGTAAAGCTGCCGCCCAGTTGGGTGGGTGGGTGTGCAGCAAGACTAGTAACTGTGTGACTCACTATAGATGTAAAGTGCCTTGTATAGTGACTTGTGAGCCTCTTGTAATGTCACTTGTGACACCTCTTTGTGTCACAAAGATTCTTGATGTGTGTATTTGTGTGAGTGATTAGGTATGTATGTGTATGTATATGTGTATACGTATATATATATGTACATGTATGTATGAGGGTGTGTACATGTGTATACAACATTGATAATTTTGTAACTAGCGTCAAACATTGTTATTTGCTTAGCTAAACGAACTAGAGGGTTCAGTTCCTGAACCGATTCACCGAACCCTACACACTCTCTGATATATTGTTTAATTAATAGAGATTCACTAATAAAGCTTATAATTGTATATGTTATCAAAAAGGCATAGATAAAGTCGTTCTTACGTTTTAGTCACAGAGATTAGATATTAGTAAAGTTCATTTTATTCAGGAAAGTACATAAATAGTCGATTTACAAACATAATATTGGATTTATAGATAGAGCTAGTACATACAATACCTAAAGCCACTAGTACGCATAGCGTTTCGGGCATATTACTGAGAGGAAAGATATTTATATTTATAATTCTACTTCTGTATATTAATTTATGGCTTTCACTAATCTTCATTAGTCACCATAATTAATTCAGCTCTATTTACCTATTTGTTATATTGAGCTATTATGCTTCTTCAGTTAAGGATTATCTAATTTATTCTTTTATGATTGCATTATTAATTAATTATTTATTTATTAAATAACTAATTATTATTATTTTAAAATTAAAATAAGTCCCCCACTCCGTGAGCGTTTTCTTCCAACCACAGAATTGCATATATGTTAATTAACCTTAAACATCTATATGTTAGAAGAACGACAGATGTAGACGTTAATGTGACAAAATTTCAAGGAATATATATTTATATATTTCGTTAAATAAATAATACAACCCCATCGCCGGTGTCAGGACACAAGAAAACTATTGGCATCAGTGTGTGTAAGTACTTCATTCATAATTTTGTTGACACAGTTTACATTGAGTCAGGTCTACATCGGCAGATAATGAGAATTCCCAGAGATACTTGTAACCGAGTCTAAGCCGAGCAGCAGTAACATCTAGAAGTCTGCTGATTTTATTGGATGATCCATAGATGTGTGGCTCCTCTTGCATGATAGTATGATGATAGAATCGGCTTCGCTGGCCTGCGGAGTGGGGGTGCTGCGCCGGATCCCCAAGTCTAGGGCTGCCCGCAGCTACTTACCATATGTCAAGTGCTCACTTGTAGTGCAAGTTTGGGGTTGCAGACTTTACATGTACTGGGCACTAGCATATCATTACCCCTGGAAATTATTAACTATACTATGCCCTCTGTGTATACAGAATATATTTCTACATACTGTACTGGCTGTGCCACTCAATTATCTCTGGCATTGTTTTTAATTATAGCATTAAGCTGATTGCGAGTACTGCAACATTGCTTCGGCTAGCTGCCACTAGGCACGGTTAATGTCCTATGACTTATTCCCTTAGTTGCATCTTTGCAGTACTGGCATTCTACTCAGACATGTTACATGCCTTCTCTTATATTGTGGTACAGCAGTTGCGCTACTTACCATATGTCAAGTGCTCACTTGTGTGCAAGTTTGGGGTTGCAGACTTTACATGTACTAGGCACTAGCATATCGTTACCCCTGGAAACTAGTAACTATTCTATGCCCTCTGTGTATACAGAATATATTTTATACATACTGTACTGGCTGTGCCACTCAATTATCTCTGGCATTGTTTTAATTATAGCTTTAAGCTGATTGCGAGTACTGCAACATTGCTTCGGCTAGCTGGCACTAGACACGGTTAATGTCCTATGACTTATTTCCTTTAGTGCATCTTTGCAGTACTGGCATGCTACTCAGCCATGTTACACGCCTACTTGGATATTGTGGTACAGCAATTGCTCTGTAAACATTAGTTAATAAATTAAGGTCCCCCCACTCCTGGTTTGTTTTCTCCCCGATCAGAAAGATGGAATTACTGGTGTCAATTTCACTTTGCCTCAGATCTACAAGATCTTGTTGAAGTTCTCGGTGTACTGCTGCTCTCAGATTGCTCATTGACAATCCAAGGTTACACTCATACGTCTCCTTTAAAGGCAGATTCTTTGGCTAACTTATCAGCTCTATCATGCATTCGGAGGCCAACGTGAGATGGAGACCACATGAAATGGACTCTGTTACCATCCTTAATAATTTTGTTGTATTTGTGTTTAGCTTCGGACACGAGCATGTTACAGTTATGTCTTAAAGAGTTGAGAGCATTTAAGGATGATAAGGAGTCACTTACAATTAATGTATCAAGTTTGGAGACTTGTACACATTTCAGTGCAAGGATCAAGGCAAATAGTTCGGTCTGAAGGGTAGAGGCCCAATTGTTTATACGGACTCCCCACTCAAAGTACAAGCCATCGCCCATTGTCAGAACAAGTGCACTTCCAGCTGTGCCTCTGTAATCCTTTACACCACCGCCCACGGGATGGGTATGGGGTGCATAATAAAGATTGGAAGACTATATTGGAAGGAAGAGGCTGCTGTTCTCTACAGAGTGTCAACTGAACATTCATCAAAAGCTGGAGTGGACGGTTAAATGAACTAAACTAACTCTCTTCACCTTCTAGTGTGTGGTCTGGTCAACATACTTTAGCCACGTTATTGTGACTCATCGCCTGCATATATATATATATATGTCGTACCTAGTAGCCAGAACTCACTTTTTGGCCTACTATGCAATGCCCGATTTGCCTAATAAGCCAAGTTTTTCTGAATTAATATATTTTCTCAATTTTTTTTCATTTAAAATGATTAAGCTACCCATTTCATTATGTATTAGGTTAATTTTTTTTCATTGGAGTTAAAATTAACGTAGATATATGACCGAACCTAACCAACCCTACCTAACCTAACCTAACCTATCTTTATAGGTTAGGTTAGGTTAGGTAGCCGAAAATGTTAGGTTAGGTTGGGTTAGGTAGGTTAGGTTGTCGAAAAACAATTAATTCATGAAAACTTGGCCTATTAGGCAAATCGGGTCTTGCATAGTAGGCTGACAAGTGCGTTCTGGCTACTAGGTACGACATATATATATATATATATATATATATATATATATATATATATATATATATATATATATATATATATNAGAGGTGGTTTGTTAATGTTAGTTAAGAGAAATGTGGGGTAAGGTCTGTAGTACTGTCGCGTGATTATACCTGAAGTAAGCGGAGAGGTTATGTTGGTCCAGATGTGATCTAGAGTCGTGGCAGTACTATCAGTGATTCTGGTAGGTCTAGTGATTAAGGTATGAGGAAGCAGGAATTCATACAGTTGAGGAAGCTAACCGTAGTAGGGGTGCTCAGGCTCGCAGAGGTCAATATTAAAGTCCCCTGCGATAATTAGATGGTTTTTGTTAAGTCTGTTATCGAGTATTAGATTTCTAAGTTTGAATTGAATTCGGGCACATCAGTGTTAGGAATCCTATAGACTGCTCCCACAGACAGGATAGATTCGGTACCCTTTACTCTGAAACTGGCGAAGATATACTCCCCACAGCAGTCTCTAGTTCTAATTACTTTTAAGCATGTTAGTTCATGATGGTAGTAAAGAGCAGTACCACCACCTCTCTGAGTTTGACGACAGTTGTGAATTGCCAAGTAGTTAGGCATGTTAAAGAGTTGAGTAGTATCCTCTTTCAACCATGTTTCAGTAAGTACAATAAAAGTGAATTGTTGTCAATAGTTTCAATTAAGGCACTAACATCATCGAAGTGTTTACCTAGGGATCTAACATTTAAGTTGATTACAGAGATATTGTGATTATGTGATAATACATTGTTTACATCATTTGCTGTAAAATATCTGCAGTTCAGATCATTAAAGTGATGATTGTCATAGATAGTGGATAAGAGGTTTAGTTCAGGGTCTAAACTTGCCTGCATAATAAGGATGGTTGCAGGAATACAATGCAGGAATGGCAAATTACAAAAAATAATTAAGATATAAAAGGGGAAATATATATAAACAAGTCTATACAACACAAACAAAATGAACAAAAAAAGAACAAAAAATGAGGTAGCTTACAGGTACTCTCAGGTACACTAGCTGTAAGTAAATAATTTCCATAAATGAGACACAGGCAAAGCCAGTGGTACAATGGAGTAAGAGAGGATGGCGAGGCTAGGCAACCTTAGTAATAATTGAAATGAGTGAAAAGTTGAGTAATAAACATAGGTTAATTTAAGCTAAGGATTATTTACTAAAAGTAGTAAGTTATGACCGTATACTTAAGAGGCATGAAGATATAATTAAGCACTCGGTTAATTGTGCCCAGAAAATGACTAGTAGAAGGTAAATTAAAAATTAATTAAAAAGTGAAACAAAAGAAATTAGGATACCTAGCCCGCACTACGTGACAAGGGGATTAATTATGTTGACTCATTGGGAGCGCTAATAAAGTTAGACAGACCACATTGGTTGAGGAAGGTGTTGAGGTTATCCTCATTAGTAATTGTAAACATTTTACCTGTTGATGTTTTCCTAACTTTAATCAAGCCATCTCTAACGAAGCACTGATGAATCGCATCTGGGTTTTGATGACGGATTTGACGCAGGCGGTAGAGGAGGTGCTGTCTTTTTCTAGTCAAGCACTCGTTTATGTAAATTCCCTTTTTTTGGGACGCAGCTGTTTGGACAAGATGAGATTTAGTGGACTGGGAGGCCAATTTCAGTCGAATTTTGCGCTGGTTGTGTCCAGATGGGTTAGTTTTGCCTACTCTGTAGGCAGCAATAATGTCAGTTTTGTCTAGATTGACCTGCAATTCTTGTTTTAAGAGATTCTGAACAATTTCAGTACACTTTTCACCTACGCGTTCAATTGGAATAGCTTGGGACGACACAACTACAGAATCAAGCAGCTTTTGCTGATCTTGTTCATCCTGGGTGACGGAACGTTGGGCGGATAAAGTATTGATACTTGCAGTCATTTTGCTGAGAGCTTCCTCTTGTTTTTTTATGGTTTCATCAGATTTCAGACGAGTGTTTTCCTCACGGAGACCATTCAAGTCATGCTGGAGTTGATCACGGCTAGCCCTTAAGTTTCTAATATCATCCTGGAGGAGGGTTATTTCTTGCTGTTGTCGCTGGAGGTTCGAACAGTTGGCTTGATTTTCGGATTGAAGACTCAAGATGATCGTATTTTGAGCCTCAAGGACTGAGCACAACTTTTTGAACCATTGGTTATCAGCCCAGTTAAGGAACTCCGGTGAGTTAGTAGTAGTTGTGCAAGTGAGGAGAAAGAAAAAATGTTACGGTGTTGGAAAGAAGTTTCTAAGGTACTCTCGTATCTAATGGAATGTGATGGGCAGGGCAAAGGTAGTTTTATTATTAATCATGGATGAAAGTAAATTGAGAATATTATCTTGGAACGTTAATGGATTAAAAACTAGAGCGGTGGATGTACACTATTATACTCTTAGAGAGGATATTGACATAGTATAGCACTCCAGGAAACTGGGGATAGGGATGGTAGCATTCTGAGGCTAAATGGCTATAGAGGTTTTCACTTATATGCTGATGGGGGAACTAGGGGGGTCTCATGTTATGTCAAAAGTACCATACCTGTCGAGATAACTGGAATCCCTCAGAGATGTAGAGGTATTGAAAGTATTTGCTTGCGGATACAATTAAAGGACCGAGAGTTAAATTTCATTAATCTATACATCTCTGATAGCTCCCTTGATTTAAGATACTTGCCAGATTCCTTCTTTTCTGAAGATACACTTGTGGTAGGGGATTTTAATGCCAGACATCCAGCTTTAGGATCAAGGGGTAAAGCAAATAGGAATGGTTGCAGATGGTACCAGTTTTTGCAGGAACATGAAGATGTTCAGCTGCTGGGCGAGCCCTATCCTACTCATTTGAGGGGAGGGAGATTAGATTATGCTTGTTTGATAAATGCTGAGGGCATAGAGGAGAATTGTCTTACTGTGGATGAAATGCTAAGTGATCATTTTGCATTACAAATACAGCTTAAACTAGATAAAAAGCATGCCTGCCTTCAGAGGAAAAGGTTAAAGTTTAATGAGGGAGAATTAAGGGGTCGTGTTGGCCATATTAAGTCTTGGTATGATACTTATAAGCCAGTTTCGGCAGAAGCATTTTATGAAAATTTAATTAAGGAGGTAGATGTATTGAATGCAACATTGAACCGGAAAACATCTAGTATAAAAAAGCATCCCCCCAGAAAAGAAAATTATACACATGACGAGATGCTTAAGGGGTGGACATTAACAATGAGGAGAGCTCACAGGAATTGGAATAGGAATGGTAGGACTGAGGAAGGGAAGAATGCTTTACTGGCAGTTGCTAGGCTGTGTGGGGAGAAGAGAAAGGAAATTAGGAGCAAGTATTGGCAGGAGTTTGCAGAGAAAGTTGGGAGTAACAGAAACTTGAAAGAAATCTGGCAAGACGTAAATAAAATAAGGGGTAAAAAGTATAATTTTGTTGCACATCCTGACCCGCAAAGAATTGCAAATGGTCTCGTAAATAAATGGGCGGAAGCTGCCAAACTTAGTTCATTACCCGCTGTAACGAGAGAGTCATTAGATTCTTGGAAGATCTAAGAATGGATTTTATACTTACAGCAGGCAACAGTGGTGATGTCACTTGCACAGGTATTACCAGAGAAGAACTAATAACGGCGATTAAAGTTGGGAAGTCTACTGCCCCTGGGGAGGATGGAGTAACTTATGAAATACTTAATGAACTTGCCATTATGACGAAAAGCCCACTTTTAGACCTCTTTAATATTAGTTATAAAGAGGGCAGTATTCCCAGTAAATGGAAAAAAGCTATGATCATCCCTATCCCTAAAGCCAATGGAGAGTACAGACCTGTGTCCTTAACCTCGTGTTTTTGTAAAATGATGGAGAGGATCATTTTAAATAGACTTTTATATATAATAGGTGATCAGCTGTCTAGTAATTTGTTCGGGTTCCTCAAAGGAAAAAGTACCTCTGATTGTATTATTAAATGTCTAGCTAATGAAAATGATTATTATAGAATTTTTATTGATTTACAAGGAGCTTTTGATAAAGCCAACAAAGAGGTTACTTTATATGAATTAGCTGGTCTTGGTGTTAAAGGGAGATTATTGCGCTGGATAGGGGATTATCTTTACGAAAGGAAGGCTCAGGTGTGGTATCAAGGTTGTATGTCAGGTGTGAGGTCTTTTGAACTCGGCACACCTCAGGGAGGCGTGTTGAGTCCCACCCTGTTTAATGTACTAATGAATAAGATAGCATCTGAGAGATACTCAAATGGGGTCACTCCAATCATATATGCCGATGATATTTTGTTTCAGGGCAAAGATATTTCAAAGGTTCAAACAGTGTTGGACAATTTCGGATACCTGTGTCACCATATGGGACTGGTGGTTAATGAAAACAAAACTAAGTTTGAATGTAGAAGTTGGAGGCCCATTATATTGAAAATAAACGGTAAAAATATAGAGAGTTAATATATATAAATATTTAGGCATATATGTTGGATATACCCATGAGAGTTTGGAAGCCGAGATGAACAGACTGTTGGGTCAATGTCGGAAGAGATTACAACCTCTGAAGGCCTTGGCATGCTGTAGAAAGGAGTAGTAGGGATGACGGCATAGCGTCCCTTTTTTTCAGGGAAAAAGGGAAGCTGAGCCTCACCGTTTTCACCGAACTTTTGAAAAAAAGGGAAGCTGTGTCACAGCATTTCCAGGTAAACTCTACGGGCAATTTTTTGTTTTCAATCGTGGATTTTTCAACTACTATTTCAAATAAAGCAATCTTATAAGTTTGTTAAGAGTTCTTATGATGAAAATAATGTCATAGAAGTTTGTTAAAGTTCTTATAGGGAAAATTCAAATTTTTTCAGAGTTCTTACCTGTAATAAACAGTTATTTATGCCGTATACATTTAAGTAGGATTCGTATTTAGAAACTAGTATATAGCTCTAAATCATTACCTAGCCATCGCCCTCTCCCTGCCTTCCCCCCACCCCCTACATCTCCTGCTCCCACCTCACACCCGCGAGTCATCTTACCTCACACACCCCCCTCCCCCTTCCCTCCCTACCCCTGCAACACCTGTGTTTACACAGCCAGCCAGACTCTGCCTTCAGGTCACCTCCGTAATCTTATCTTATCTTATCATTGTATCTCCGGGACAACCCCTCTCTCTCTCTCTCTCTCTCTCTCTCTCTCTCTCTCTCTCTCTCTCTCTCTCTCTCTCTCTCTCTCTCTCTCTCTCACTCATTTGCTCCAATGCTCTTATTTTCATAAATCCGTACAACTATTTAGACCTCGTAATGTTTATTCCTTTACATTAAACAAAGTCAGTTTTACACAAATCAACCGAGACGTCTCAATGCGACCTTTAATACTTAAGTTGACCCAAGGCTACCTAAGCCGCCCCCAGGCTACATGCCCCGAGGCACTCAACACCTGATTACCTGCCCTGTCATCTACCAGTCATTGTCGGCGTTCACCACCGTAATAATTTATATATATATTCATTAGGCGTTGTTACGACTCAGGGTTCTTTAGATGGAAACCAGAGGTCAAAATTGAGCTTATTAAACGACAATATGGCAGGGGACACATAGAGAGCTGAAGCTGTTTGTAATCATCCCTGCCAGAAGTACGACTATTCGTGTTGCTCACAAAGCATTTAGACTCTTAAACTTGTTGTGGATTAAGTAACATTGTTATAAGTTTAACTACCCGTAGAATGAGGAAAGTAGCAATATGAGGCATAAGGGGAAGATGTTTTAATGTGTATAGCTGTATGATCAATTGGGCTCTTCCCGGCACCACACGCATGCTGCAGGGCTCGAGACTGAGGCGGCCTTCTTTGCTGGCTGACTGTGCTGTTCGGACGTGCTCTCCTCCTTCCTCTTAATTCTTTATTTCTGTGACTTAGTTGGTTAAGTACTCCATTACTCATTTTTGTATATGTCTGGCATACCTATCGTTCTATGTGTAGAGTAGTATACCTGGGGTGTAGTAAGTGTATTTAAGTGTTTATCTTACCTGTTATGCTAACGGGGGTCCCAGTGTAAACACGTGGTCCCCTACCCCAAGCGGACTACCTCCAGTGTTTTATAGTAGAGCTTTACCCTAGCTTGCTTTCAGTGTAAACCTTGTATCCTGCCTAGGTGGACCAAGGCTTTTAACGTAAGATTGGGTGGTAAAGTTAGTATTAAATTGTTATTGGTGTGATTGTGTAGGGGGGGTGTTGAGGGGTTAATAAATAAGTAAGTTTGAACAGAGTATCCCTTTTTCCTGTGTGGGAGTACAATAATCTATTCCTAGACTAACCGGGTTTAGTAGCAAGCATTTATCATTGTGGATATTTTACTTTGGGGGCCGGGCCTTTTAGTTCTCCCATTTTTTGATACCTCTGTATTCTACTTACCCTTACCCCTTAATAGTACCAGTTCCCCCATAGCAAGCCCACCATTTTTATAACAAGTGGGGGCCTGTCCGGAAGAACTGTATTATTGTAAAAAATTAGATCTTTGAATGCCAAAACTAAAAAATTCTTGTTTCCGCAGAACGGTTGTGTGCTAGCCTAGGGTCCAGCTCACCAGGCGTAGGACATTCATTACATTGACTGGACACCCAGCTGGATCTCTTCACGATTAAGGTTAGTGTGGCCTTGTGTTAGGGGCCATGCAAATTTTTGTTTTTTTTCCAATTTTAATTTTAAATTTTTCTGTGGCTAGGAGCTAAAATTTTTAGTGATGTCATCTGACATGCAGAGACTGGCAGAGGAGCCTTCATTGGTGGAAATAAAGAAACTTACCAAGTCTAATTTAGTATTGTTAGGCAAGGAATTTGGTCTAGAATTAAATGTCGCAAATAAAAAATGGATCTTGTTGAATGAAATAGTACAACATTGTATCGATGAAGGACTATTGGCAGATGATACTCCTTTATGCCAGCCTAGCCAAGAAGAAAGTGCAGCTCATACAGAGAGAGAGTTAGCTCTAGAGCTAGCAAAAATAAAATTGGAGGAGCAAAGACTCAAAACCGAGGAGGCTAGAATTAGAGCGACTGCCCCTAGACCTCCACCTGCCGGGGATTCAAACCCCAGGCATTATGAGAAGAAGCATAACTTGCCTGAATTTTCAGAGTCGGATCCTGAAAGGTTTTTCAACCATTTTCAGAGATTGGCCCTGTCCATGACCTGGCCAAAGGAAGAGTGGGTGAAAATCCTACAGGGAAGACTCAGGGGTAAAGCCCAAGATATTTTTATTAATATGCCTGACGACGAGTGTTTTGAATATGATAAAGTCAGGGAACGAATATTGAGGGCGTATGAAATTACTCCTGAAGCTCACCGCCAAGCTTATCGCAACCTTAGGCCTACACACAACCAACCGTTCACGGAATTCGCGACTGATCAAAGTAGGCTGTTTGATAAATGGATTCGCTCGGCTAAAGCCGAAACATTCGAGGCATTAAAAGACCTAGTCTTAAAGGAACAATTTATAGATAGTATGCCAGACATGGTAGCTCAGTATTTAAGAGGAAGGGTAGAGTTAAATTCTAAAATAGGGAATTTGGCCAAGATGGCAGAAAACTACCAGTTGGCGGGCAAAAGGCCCAATAAAAATAATTTTACCCCACAGAGTAGCAAAACTTATACCCACAGCCAGTCCAGACCAGCTCATTCTAAACCTTTACCTAATGCACCTTCTGTTTCAGACATAACTAACCCTGTTAAATTGTTTAGCCCCACGACACTAAAGAGTGAACCGAAGGGTAATTCGGTTAGTAATGTCTCTTCTCCCCGACGTTTCTGTGGTCATTGTAAAAGTTCAACCCACAATATTAGCCGTTGTTGGCAACGGTACCCGGAAAAAAGACCCAATGCTCTCGTTGTGACACAGGGCTTGAGGTTTCTGAAGGGTTAGGGAGTAAGACTTCCAACCCACAGTGGTTGGACCTGCTTACCCCATTCTTATCGAAAGGGAGACTACTTTTGTCTGAGGGTTCTTCCTGGAGGGACGTGGTGATCTTCCGAGACACCGGTGCCATCCAGACTTTAATTTTAGAGAGTGCTTTGCAAGGTGCCAATACTCTCGACACTGGAGAGGTGGTACTGGTCGAGGGTGTCACTAGTGATACTCGAGCAGTACCCCTCCGTAAGGTTACCCTGGAATCTGATTTCCACAAGGGTATTTGTACAGTCGGAGTCACTTCGTACCTACCTTTCCCTAATGTTGATGTAATATTGGGTAATGATTTAGGGGATAAGGTAGGGGACTCCAGACTGCCTGTTATGTTGCCTACCCCAAAGGTTTGCCTGGATTCACCCACCGCAGAGGATAATGTTGTGTACCCTGCGTGCGTGGTGACTAGGTCTATGGGACTTAAATGTAAGGGCAGCCCTGTGCTTGCCAAGGTGGTAAATCCCAAGGACACGAGGGACCTTCCGAGTGGTGAAAGCCCAGTGGACCTTGCGGACACATTCATGGCCCGACTCGATGACGGGCCGAGGACATTGTGGAGAGCCTGCCACCACCGCCTACCGAGAGTAGTGGGGAGGTGGAGGAGAACACTGTTGAGCCTCGGCCAATGGCATCTGACCAAGGCCTGATGCCTCCTTGAGTGAGTTACAAAAAGCTGACCCCAGTCTTGCAGATTGTCACGAGACAGCCGTCTCTAGGGAGGAAATTGTAGACGCAGCAACTGGGTACTACTACAATGATCGGATTTTGATGAGAAAATGGAGACCTCAGAGTGCTCCCTTGTCAAATGAGTGGGAGGTAGTCCACCAGGTTATGTTGCCGACCTGCTATAGAGAAAGAGTTTTGTCAGCTGCCCATGATGATCCTATGGGGGGACATCAAGGCATTAATATTACCTATCACAAAATCTGCAAGTATTTTTCTGGCCCAAGCTGAAAAGCGATGTGGCAAAATTTTGTAATGCATGTATTGCTTGTCAACTTGTTGGGAAACCAAACCAGACTCCACCTAAAGCTCCTCTTAAGCCTATTGTCGTGCCGGAGGAACCATTTTCTCATGTGGTAATGGACTGTGTTGGTCCATTACCTAGAACTAAGTCTGGAATATTTACCTAATTACGATGATGTGTATCACGACTCGTTACCCAGAGGCTTTTGCTGTAAGGAACATCCGAGCAAAGACTGTTGTTGCTCGTATGTTGCAATTTTTTCCACTTTTGGACTGCCTCGGGTTGTGCAGACTGACAATGGTACTAACTTTAAGTCTGATATTTTTGAACAATTTTGTAAGGACCATGGAATAACTCATAAGGTTTCCAGCCCATACCATCCACAGAGTCAGGGGGTCATTGAAAGGTTCCATCTAACTCTGAAGCAGATGTTGAAGACATCGTGCGAGAGTTCCCATACCTTCTGGGACGAGAACTTGCCGTATGTTTTGTTTGCTGCTAGGGAGGGGTTGCAAAGTTCACTGGGTTGTTCTCCTTTTGAGTTAGTCTTTGGCCATAAAGTTCGTGGACCCTTGCAAATGTTACAGGAGAATCTGTTAGGGAACGTAACGTTAACCGAAGGTTCGGCTTTCTTTGCGCAACACCACCAGAGACTCAAGGACTGCAAGGCTGCGGCACTAAAGTATCTTGGGAAGGCCCAAGAGAATATGAAAGAACGGAACGATGCCAAGGCTAAGTTGCGGGTATTCAGCCCGGTGACCCTGTCCTGGTACTAAGCCTCGACTGGGGAGCACTATGTCCCACAAGTACGAGGGCCCCTACATGTGACAGAGAAGATGGGGACCTCACGTACAAAGTGAGACACTCTGATAAGCGTAAACAGGTAATGCTCGTACACGTGAATCGGCTGAAGAAGTTCCAGGGCCCCAGGCCATTGCACTAACCAATGTTTCCATTTCCAGTGAGGGAGGGGATGATTGTTCTGGGGACCCAAATGTCATGTTCACAGAAAATGGTACCATCCGTTTTCTATGTCGGGGCTGGGACGCCACTAAGAGAGAGAAGGTAAAAAGCACAGGAGACGCCTGCCAAGCTTGGGAGCATATCATGTAATCGTTTATTATTATTAAAGTCAGTAACCAGGAATGACTTTACATCAACCTTACTACCAAGACTATCTCAGCTACACCAGACACCACACTGGCGACGACGATGAACTGGGAACGCAGGTATTTTGTTCAACAAAACACAAGGAAGGAGCATGCTGTCTCCCCAGAGGAGGAAGGAGAAGCTGTCTGTGAGCACCATACCCGATGCTGTATGCAACCCCATGCTGTGTGCTGACTGTTGCTGTGTGCTGATCGTTGCTGTGTGCTGGCCGTTGCTGTGTGCTGGCCAATGCTGTGTGCTACCCAAGCTGTGCTGAGTGTTGCTGTGAGAGGGAATCTGCCGACGCTGTGTACGAAACGACGCTTTGATGCAGTGTACAAAACCGATGTTTTGGTTACGAAACGACGCTCGTGCTACAAAATTCTTCACGCTGTGAACCAACTGCTGCCTACTGCTGCTAACTGCTGCCAATGCTGTACCAACTGCTGCCTACTGCTGTGCCAACTGCTGCCAATTGCTGTACCAACTGCTAACAACTGCTGTGTTGCTGGTGAGTAGGAACAACACATGTACACAAGGGCTAGGTAAGAAGTCAGTTGCTGCTGTGTTGTGCACTGTTGTGAACTTTTGCATTAAAATGCTTGTGTGCTTTGCAAAATTAAAGTAATTACAGTGAATTCTTAAATAACATATACAGTGCAGTAAGTGTTATATATTCTGAGGAACATTTTAAGTGATAAGTTTAAATTATTCAGTAAAAATGGCAAATATACCTCAGTTTCCTGCATTTGATCCTGACTGTGACCAGACAAACCTGTCACAGAGGTGGGTCAAATGGCTTAAAAGGTTTGAAAATTTGTTGATAGTTTCTGACATCAAAAGTGCTGAAAGAAAGCGTGCCTTTCTGCTTCACTATGCAGGTGATAGAGTTTGTGATATCTTTGATACACTGAAAGATACTGGTGGTGCCAAAGATTATGACACTGCCAAGGCCAAATTAACTGAGCATTTCAAACCAAGGCAAAATACTGCTATGGAAATTATGCATTTCAGGAGAGCAAAACAACTCTCTAATGAAACTGTTGATCAATACCATACACGTCTGCAGGGTTTAGCAGCCACTGTGAGTTGCTGATGTTGACAAAGAAATCAAAACAGCAAATAATTGAAACATGCACATCTACACGTCTTCGTCGAAGAGCTCTAGAACTTGTTGATGATGAAAGTTCTCTTACCAAGATACTGGATATGGCTCGTCGAATGGAAGATGCTGCACGTGATGCTCGTGCCATGGAGTGCAGTGCCAACAACGGTTCTGCCACTGTTACTAACAGTCATGAAGTATGTAAGGTTCAGGGAGTACACCATGATCGTAGAAGATATCATGCCAAACCTAACATTAAATTGAGCCGAGAACCACATCACAACTGGAGTCATGGAACAAGACTCAAGCAGTCACAACGACTCACATCAGAGGTTGTCAATAATAAATGTTACAATTGTGGAGGAGACTACCCACACCAAGATAATGTTTGTCCTGCACAAGGTAAGAAGTGCTATGAGTGTAGAAAACTAAATCATTTTGGTGCTATGTGTCGTTCCGCACTAAAGAAACCACAATCAATAAATAAAAGCAATGTACGAGGATCAAGTCATAGGAGTCGAGGTGGCAAACACAATATTGCACCTCAAATCAAGAATGTTAATAATATACAAGACAAACTTTCATTACAACCAGTCTCAGATGACAGTGAATGTGATTATATTTATGGAGTACAATCAATCAAAGAATGGAATGATCTTCCAAACAACCCAGAGACTATAGTATACATTGCTGGCATTTGTCTCAAAATTCTCATTGACACTGGATCAAACATTGACACCATTGCTGAGTGCCACTATGAAAAATTTAAAAAACAGTTCCAAAGCTTGAAAACTATAATGGCAAAGCCACTGCCTATGCTTCAAAGGTAGCCTTACCAGTGATTGGAACTTTCACTGCAGAGATTAAGTCAAAGAATGCAATGCTCATTACTACATTCCATGTTGTTAGGAATGCAAAGGAGTCTTTACTCAGTTACAAGACTTCAACCAAATTGGGGCTACTTCAGCTTTCTAATGCTGTAGCAGTGGAATCTGCAAACAATGTTGATGCTATTGTTGCTGAATTTTCTGATCGGTTTAAATCCATAGGTTGTTATACTGATAGCAAGGTACATCTGCATATCAACCCAGATGTAATTCCAGTTGCCCAACCACATCGCCGACAACCATTCCATACTCGCAAGAAAGTCGATGCCGAACTGGATAGGCTGATAGAACTAGATATCATTGAACCGGTAACAGGCCAACACCATGGGTAAGCCCAATGTCACTCCACCAAAGCCGAAGAATCCAGATGAGATACGCATTTGTGTAGACATGCGTGTTCCCAACAAGGCAATAATGCGTGAACGCCATCCTACACCCACTGTAGATGATATGATATACCGCTTGAATGGTGCAACTGTATTCAGCAAGTTAGATTTAAACAAGGGCTATCATCAGCTTGAACTTGATGATGAGAGTCGATTCATCACAACGTTTACGACACATCGAGGTCTGTATAGGTACAAGCGCCTGAGTTTTGGTATTAACAGTGCTGCTGAAGTATTCCAGCACATCATCAGCCAGGTATTGCAAGATATACCTAATGCTGACAACATGTCTGATGACATCATTGTTTATGGCCGTACCCAAGCTGAACACGACAAAGCTCTTCGTGCAACATTGCAACGCTTACGAGAAAAGAATTTGACGCTAAGCCGAGCAAAGTGTGAGTTCAATCAACATAAAATTGAATTCTTTGGACATGTACTTAGTGACAAAGGTCTGTCTCCAGATCCTAAGAAAGTTGCAGATATCAAGAATGCTGCACCTCCTTCAACATCCACTGAAGTACATAGTTTTCTGGGAATGGCAAACTACTGTTCTCGCTTCATTCCAGATTTTGCTACTATTACGAAGCCTCTACGTGAGCTCCTGAAGAAAAATGCATCATGGTACTGGAGCGATGTCGAGCAAAATGCATTTGATGCTGTGAAAGATGCATAGTAGAAAATGCGACTGGCATACTTTGATCCATCAATGGACACTGAGTTAACGGTGGATGCTAGTCCTGTTGGTTTAGGTGCTGTGTTAGCCCAACACAAACCTGGGCAACCAGATTCAAGAGTAGTAATTGCCTATGCCAGCCGTTCTCTCACAGATGTTGAGCAACGATACAGTCAGACAGAGAAGGAAGCTCTTGCTCTGTATGGGCTGTGAACACTTCAATGTGTATCTGCTGGTGCACCTTTACCATAGTCACTGCCACAAACGTTGGAGCCATCTTCAATAATCACAAGTCCAAACCACCAGCTCGCATTGAGAGATGGCTTGTTGACAACATACAACTGTTTCAATAGATAATCCAAAGTCCAAACAACACCAGCTCGCATTGAGATGCTCTTGTCTTCCATACCACTTACTACGCGGTGAAATACAAGCCAGGTGCAGGCATCCCGCTGATTACATCAGTCGACATCCTGCCAACAGTTTCACCATCACCAAGCATCAGCAGTTGCCGAGGAATATGTACACTCTGTAACTGTGATGCAGTCCCTAAGGCTCTCACTCTTGATGAAATCCGTACTGCAACCCTAGAGGACCCAACACTGCAAGCAACAGTGGATGCATTGACTAAGAAAAAGTTCCACGCATCCCACCCTCAGGAGTTGACCAAGATGCATTCAAAGCACTTGAACGCATCCAGACAGAATTAAGTGTTACGCACAACGCGACACCGTGCTGCGAGGTACTCGTATCGTCATTCAGCTGTTCTCCCGCAACGTGCTCTGAAGCTTGCACATCAAGGACACCAAGGTCTTGTAAGGACCAACAGCTGCTACGAGAAAAGGTGTGGTTTCCTGGCATTGATCGTCAAGCTAAGGACATGCATGATCCTGTGTCCTTGCCAAGCTGCAGTGGATACTTCAAGACCAACACCTCTACAACCTTCACACTACCTGCTGCACCATGGATGGAAGTATCGATGGACTTCTGTGGACGCTACCAACTGGAGAGTACTTGATGGTAGTCATTGATGATCACTCACGTTATCCAGAAGGTAGAAATCATCACTTCCACATCTGCAAAGGCTGTCATCCGAAGCTCGACAAGATCTTTTCAAACTTTGGCATTCCTGAAGTTGTCAAGACGGACAATGGACCGCCATTTAATGGACAAGACTTTGTCAACTTTGCTGAGCATATTGGATTCAAACACCGCCGTGTGATGCCACTACATCACAAGCCAATGGAGAAGTAGAGAGATTCATGCAACCTCTCATGAAAGCTGTACGCTATGCTCATGCCGAAGGACGATCCTGGAAACAAGCTATGTATGCTTTTCTCAGGAACTACCGTGCAACACGCATGGAACACTGGGCAAGTCGCCTGGCGAACTTTTATTTGGACGTCCTATGAGAATCGCACTACCTGTCATGCCAGCCAAGGTAACGGATAAACGTCTCGCTCAGAAGGATGCACTAGCAAGGGCAAAATGAAAATTGCTCATGATCAACGTGCAAAGGAACAATTCATAAAGGTTGGAGATACTGTTCTCGTTAAAAAGAAAAAAGAGGGAAAGCTAGATATGCCGTATGATACAAAACCATATAAAGTGATTAGTGTAAAAGGAACTATGGTAACAGCGAGTAATAGAGATCATAGTATAACACGTAATATGGCTTATTTCAAAGTGATTCCAAATAGTGTAGAAAATGATGAAGTGCAAAGTCGTGCAAAAGAAAAGAAAAAATGAGTATAACCGATAAACAATCATCGAGGGATGTTTTTGTATTTAAGGACTCTTCCAAAACGTCATGTTAAACGCCCTACACGATATGATGATTAATTGTTTTCTATGTAATGCAAAGTATTTACTTGTTATGCTGAACTAAATTTAATATTGTTTGAATAATGCAGATCTCATTCAATATTTTGTAACTTTGTATTACAGTTTCTTTCATGTTTGTTTAACATTGCATATGTATTTTTAACATTGAAATCCTTTGTGGTAAAGTTGTTTAAATTCTTTGTGTGTTTAATTATGTTTAAATGTATGCAATATCTCTTGAAATGTTAATAACTTACTTTGTGTCAATAACTTTGCTTTGTGCTACAAGCATGGTAGACATCCTGTATTCATCTTTTTAAAGAAAAGGAGGGATGTCATGTTCACAGAAAATGGTACCATCCGTTTTCTATGTGCGGCGGCTGGACGCCACTAGAGAAGGTAAACAGCACAGGACGCCTGCACAAGCTTGGNAAAAAAACCAGCGTTGAATGTAATGAAACGCCATTTTCTGGGTGAGTCCCGGAGGCTCCCCGGAGCTATCCCAGGCTGATATGCTAATGTCAGACTTTGGCATCAGTCATGTGTATGGAGTTCTTAGGCCTACCGGGAACCACGGCCAGAACCGGGCCCCCTCAGAGAGGCAAGGGGAGCAATGGCCTATAGAAGCCCCCGTGTGGTTGGAAGCATTCTATGTCTGCCATCGACCGGGACAGGCACCCAGAAAGGTAAGCGCCCCAAAACAAACCCCTATTCTGGTTAAAATTGCTACCAAAAGCCGAACTAGTGGATAGAACTCCCAAAAGAAAAACTAGCAAACTAGTGTGACGTCACACGCTGCCGCGCCGCTGTCTGCGCAGCTCCCCCCTCCCCGGGAGGGGGAAGGGGGAGCCCCAGACCCTCCGCGCCGGCTACCCACCCTCAGTTCTTGAGGCTGGATGTCAAAAACGCGAAAAAACCGCCGACCGGAGGGAGGGAGGGATGCCGGGGAGCCTCCGGGACTCACCCAGAAAATGGCGTTTCATTACATTCAACGCTGGTTTTCTGGGGGGAGCCCCGTCGGCTCCCCGGAGCTAACTACCCACAGACGGAAAAAAGAGAGGGACTTACCCGGGAGGCGGTCGTCGCTCACTCCTCAACTCGAAGCCGAGACAACGGGCTGCAACCGCCGACCCAACGCAACACAGGCCCGCCGGGGCCCAGGGACATTGACAAGGTAACGAGCAGCCAGGACCCTGTTCGACCGCCAAAAACCCCGCGCCCGAATATCAGACCAAGACATATTCCCAAAAACGGCAGCAAGCGCCGCGAACTTCCGAACGTCATGGGCACGGGGATAGACCGCAGGCTGGCTAGACTTAATAACCCTGCGGACGACCTGAGAGACCCGCACCCGCGAACAGGGAAGAAGGGAAACCGGATCAACCCAAAGCGCGTCCCCGGACACAGAAGCCGTGGCGCGCAAATAACGGCGAAGCGCCGCAACCGGACACAAAACATGATGCACCCCCGGCCTGACCAACCAAGCATCAACCACCCACGGACCCCTCCGGAACGCAGCAGTCTCATTCTTTGCCAGAAAAGAAGGAGACGGCTGCAAACGAACAAAACTATCACCACGACCAAAAGAGCAGAAGCCCCTGCGCCGGAGGAGAGCATGAAGCTCCCCGACCCGACCCCCAGAGGCCAAAGCCAACAAGAAAAGAGCCTTGGAAAAACAATCCCGGACCGAAGGGGCCACAACGAAACGAGGAGACGAAAGGAAAGCGAGCACCCTGTCCAAAGACCAGGACGGCTCAGGCGGCGCATGAGCAGGCCGGAGGTGAAACAAAGCACGAGACAGCTTGCGAAACGGCGCAGACGTGACATCGATGCCGAAAGCAAGCTGAAGCGGCTCCGCCAGCGCCGCACGATAGGAGGCGACAGTGTTAGGCATAAGATGACGGTCCTGAAACAACCACGAGAGGAAGGACAAGACCACCCGAACAGACAAGGAATGAACACGACGAAGACGCAAAAAGAAAGAGAAGGACCGCCAGGAAACTTCATACTGCCGCCGAGAGGAAGCCCGCAGGTGAGACACCAACAAGGAGGCCACCTGATCACCATAGAGATGATGATAAACTCGAGTCAAAAATACCATACGCGAAGACTCGAGGAGAAGATCGAACCAGCCACGTGACGTACCGGCCCGATCTGCTGAAAGAGGCGGAGCCGCGGAAAAACCCTCGGGTTCGGACACCGAGCAACCAGCACCGGAAACCAAGGCTGGGCCGGCCACCAAGGGGCCAGAAGGACAACTCTCCCCTGGTAAGTCTCTAAGCGAGTCAGGACCTGGAGCAACAGCTGAACCGGGGGAAAGAGGTACAGGAACCTCCACCTCGACCAGTCGAGCCGCAAGGCGTCGACCCCGACGGCCTCGCGATCGGGGAAGGGCGCCGCATACACGGGAAGACGCCGCGACCACGCCGACGCGAAGAGGTCCACCTCGGGACGCCCGAACGTCTGGCAAAGCCAGCGGAAGGACTCGTCGTCGACCGTCCACTCCGTGGAGAGGGGAACGAAGCGAGACAGGGCGTCCGCCAAGACGTTGGACACGCCCCGTACGTGAACAGCCAGGAGAGCCAAACCCCGAGAACTCAGCAGACGAGTCACCCGAAGCGACCAACCCCAAAGAGACAAGGACCGCATCGAACCCCCGCGGTTCAGGCAATGAACCACTGGAGAGCAGTCCGAATGGAGCCGGATCGTTGATCCGCGGGCCACCTGAATCCTCCGAAGAGCAAACCACACCGCCGCGAACTCCCGCACCGTGCTGTGAGCTCGACGGAAGGACGGACCCCAACGCCCCTGGCCGGCCTGGTGAGCACTGGTCACAAAACCCCAGCCTAGAGACGACGCATCCGTGTACACATCGAGCGAGGGCTCGGGAAGGCGCCATGGCACCGAACCCCGAAAAACCCGAAGAGGAAGCCGGTGACGCAGCAACCGACGCAAGGCCCCCGGGGGTCGAACCTTGCGATCGCGAGAGAGGCGGAAGGGGTGACCCCGAAGGAACCAGAACAGCCGACGAAGCCAAACCCGACCCGGCGGGTAGACCAGCATCGCGAAGTTCAGGCTCCCGCACAGCCCCTCGAGCAACCGCCGGGTGACCCGAGGGCCCACCAGAAACAGACGAAGGCGGGACCGCAGCCGCTGGAGAGACTCCGGAGGGAGAGACAAGGAGGAGGTGCGAGAGTCCCAAACGAGACCCAGCCAAGTCCGAACCTGAGAGGGAACCAGATGGGACTTCCTCCAGTTCACCAGGAACCCGAACCCGGCGAGCTGGGAAAGAACCAAATCCCTGGCTAGCAAGCAAGCAGACCGGCTGGGAGCCCAGACCAGCCAGTCGTCGAGGTAGGCCAACACCCGAACTCCTAGGAGACGCAACCGAGCCACTACTACCCGTGTAAGGCGCGTGAACACGCGAGGTGCCAGGTTCAACCCGAACGGGAGACAACGAAAGCGGTAACTCTGAAGCCCCACCACAAAACCGAGCCAGTCCCTGAACCGCGGATGAATCGGGACATGCCAATAAGCGTCCCGGAGGTCCAGGGACACCATCCAAGCGCCCGGCTCCAAAAGGAGCCGAACCTGAGACAGCGTAGTCATCCGGAAGGAGGGGCAATAAACCCAGGGGTTCAGACGGGACAAGTCCAGAATGAACCTCAGGTCCGCGCAGTCCCGTTTCGGAACCGGAAACAGACGGGAAACCCATCTGAGGGACGACGTCGGTTCGACGACGCCCAAACGTACCCACTCCAAGACGACGCGACGGAGCGCAGGGGAAGAAACTTGCCCTGCCAGCCCCGAACCCCCCAAAGGGGGAGGGGCCACCCAACGCCACCGCAGACCGCAAGACACGACCTGAAAGGCCCACGAATCGTGGGACCAGGCGCGGGCGAACAGCGCAAGCCGCCCCCCCATCGCCCCGTCAACGGGGCAAACCGCGAAAGGGCCGGCGCCCCTTACGAGACCCAGAACCCCGCACAGGGCGAACACCGCGCCGACCAGACGAGGGCGGGTCCGCAGCAGGAGCCGAACCCGAACCTGACACCAGAGGCCTACCACGACGAGAGGAACCCCGAGCTCTGGCACGACCCCGCCGGGAAGACCCACCCCGGGACCCCCGGAAGACCAACAAGTCCGACATCGGACGACAAGCCGCCGACGCAGCCTGAATAAACTGCGCCACGGCCGACTCCTCAAAAAGAAGAGGACAAAAGGGGGAAGAACGCCTAAGAGCCAGAGCCCAAGCAGATTCCACGGAGGAACCCAGCACCGCCTGCCGACACGCGAGACGGGAAGCATAAAACAGGGAAACCGCATCCCGCAAAATCGGCGTGAACAGCTTCAACAAGGCAGCGAACGAGCGCGCCGCCGAGGACAAGGCGCCAGACCCTGGGACGGACCCAAGCGTCCTCACATCCTCCACGAGCCAATCCGAGGACAGCTCCAGGATGGAAAAGAACCGCAAGGCCGAAGCCAAAAGGCCCCGGGCGCGCAAATCCTCCGCAACCAGCGCCGCCGAAAGGACGGGAACCTGCACATGAAGCTGAATAACGCCCACATCGCGGGGAGGGCAGGGGCAAACAAGCACTCATTCAGGTACTCAAGCTCGCCCCCCAGGAAAACCTGAATCACCGTGGAAGCTTCCCGCCACTCCAACGTGCGGGAACGACAGAAGGAATGCCAGGAATCCAAAACAAGCAAAGGGCAGGCTGCTAGCCAGGAAGACTCCGGAACCTCGTAACGGAGCCAGAAAGGGAACGAAGTCCCAAACCTGAACTCAGATGGATCCATATCAGAGGCATAATCCGGGTCCCGCAGGAGGTAAGCTGCAAAGGCCGCTCGCACCTCACCAGGTTGGATGCGATAAGCCGAAAACCTCCGGAAAGACGGAACCGACGAACCCGGGGGAACACGGAACCGAACCCGGGGAGGGGCCGACACCAAATCCAACTCGTACGCAGAGGGGGGAAAAGAGAACCCCACTCCTTGTAACAATAAGCCCCGCTCAGAGGGAAGAAAAACCCAGGCGGGGTCCAGCGGAGCCCAAGGCCCCCAAGTCAGCCCCTCCCCAGCCTCGAGGTCCAACACCACAGGACCCGAGGCCGAGTCCTCTCCCCAAGCCCCGACCCCACAAGACAAGGACGGAGCAGCCGGAACAGCGGAAGGAAGGGGGGCCCACTGGTCAGACCCCGAAGCTTCGGCCGGGAGACAAGACTCGAATGCCTCTGCCGCTCCCCCGGAAGGGGCACCCCCCGAAGCTGCCCGAGTCTCAAGATCAAGGAACCCCTGCTCCGACCCCGAAACCCTCAGACGTTTCGGGGCTGGAAGCAAGGGGGGGGGGACCAGAACGAGCAGTAGGGGAAGGACGAGGAGGCGCGGACTGAACCAGGATCGAAGCGACCCCCACCCCCAAGTCCGGGTCACGAAAAGCAAAGCGGGGCAGCCTCGGGGCATCCGGGTGAGCAACCAACCTAGCGCGTTGCAACAGACGAAACCTAGCCTGCAACGCACGCGCCGCCTGTACCCGAAGAGAATCATCAGAGGATTGGGTAAATTGAGTCACAAGCAAGCAGCAACACTCACAGGACTCAGGGTCGAAAGTATCACCGACCCAACAGGCAGCATGGCAGAGGCAAAAACAATGAGGGTCACCCTGAGACAAAGGGACCGAGCAACCCTCAAACTCGCACACCGCGAGTGGGGACTCCGGGGTCACATCCATCGGACCCACGCGCCCCCTAGGGGATTCCCAGGGTCCTGAGCGTTTACTTTAAGAGGACTCGCGCTCAGGTAGTCCCAGGCAGGGAGCTGCTAACCGGCGCCCAAAACTACCAATCGAACTTCTAAAGCTGTACCCCAGGGACGTGTACACTCACGGGGACCTAGCAGGGGGCGCCATCGAGAATAACCGTGACAGGGTTAGAACAAAGGAACGAATATGACAGAACCCCCCACCAGGCAAAAACAAAAAGAAAAACAAAACCCCGCAAGAGGACAGCGAACCCCAGGGAACAGAGCCGGCCGCTATGTCGGGAATACAAGCTGTGCAGCACCCTGCGCCCCTACCAGTGCAAACTGCCTCTTACCTGCCAGTAACAAGGGAGAACAGAACACCCAAGAGCCCAACAGGCGGCCGAAAAACCGAAAAAGGTAAAACGGACCAGCAGAGGCAGATCCCAAGGAGCCTGTGGAAGGTGGCCCCAAGCCCCAAGGGTAGTACTTACAGGGCACCTAGGGAAGGAAACCCTAGGCGCATGCAGCCCGAGTACCAAAATTACTCCTGGCTCTCGCACCCAGAAAACAAACACCACACGCAAGCACAGTGTTGTAGCGAACACCGGAGCCAGAGCACACGACCTTCGCCTATAGCATCAGCCTCAAGAACTGAGGGTGGGTAGCCGGCGCGGAGGGTCTGGGGCTCCCCCTTCCCCCTCCCGGGGAGGGGGGAGCTGCGCAGACAGCGGCGCGGCAGCGTGTGACGTCACACTAGTTTGCTAGTTTTTCTTTTGGGAGTTCTATCCACTAGTTCGGCTTTTGGTAGCAATTTTAACCAGAATAGGGGTTTGTTTTGGGGCGCTTACCTTTCTGGGTGCCTGTCCCGGTCGATGGCAGACATAGAATGCTTCCAACCACACGGGGGCTTCTATAGGCCACTGCTCCCCTTGCCTCTCTGAGGGGGCCCGGTTCTGGCCGTGGTTCCCGGTAGGCCTAAGAACTCCATACACATGACTGATGCCAAAGTCTGACATTAGCATATCAGCCTGGGATAGCTCCGGGGAGCCGACGGGGCTCCCCCCAGAAAAAAGTTTCAAAAACTGTTGGCATTCTTTCTAAGATCAGATATTATGTACCCCGCCCTGCCCTGGTTACTCTCTATTACTCCCTCATCTATCCATACCTCAACTATGGTATTTGTGCTAAGAGTTCTACTACCCAAAATGATTTACGTCCTCTAATTACTCAACACAAAGCTGCTATTAGGACAATATCCAACTCTGGTCCCAGACATCACTCGGTACCCCTACTCAAATCTCTGAATATGTTAGATATTAAGTCACTGCACATTCTCTCTTGTGTATTATACATATATAAAACGCTGAACTGTAATGTCAATCCTGACCTCAAAAGCTTCATTGAAGGTTGTAACAGAACCCATGAGCACCACACCAGAAATAAATACAGTTTTGATATTCCAAGAGTACGACTTAATCAAACTAGAAATGCTCTACAAATCAAGGGACCCAGAATGTGAAATGACCTTCCCAACCATGTTAAAGACTGTACCTCTCTCAACCAGTTTAAGATTAAAACTAAACACTACCTAATAAATTCCCTGTAACCTACCTCCAGTGGCCTCCTTACCAGAGCCTCAGATATTAACACCAAGAAAAGCATCCAGCACTTCCACTAACACGATAACAACATTTATATTTGCCAACATCCAGGGTATAAAAACACGCAAATCCAACAAAGTTCACTTTATAGATGGTCTCCTTCACGAGGCAAATGCAGTGTTTGCAGCCCTAACGGAAACTCACACAAAGGACTACCTTGATGGTGAAATATGGATCTCAGAATACAATCTCTTCAGATGTGATAGGAAACACCAGCTTCAGGGTGGGTCAGCCTCTACATCAAAGACACACTCATCTGTACTGAGCTGCTAAACACCTCAAATGATATGGTGGAAGTGCTGATAGTCAAAATAGACATCCTAAATGTAGTTGTTGTCCTTGTATATAAGTCACCGGAGGCAAACCCTCAGCAGTTTAAAGACCAACTAATGAAAATAGAACACTGCTTGGAAAACCTCACAAATCCAGCTCCGAACATCATCCTGCTTGGGGACTTCAACCTACGGCACCTGAAATGGAAGCACCTGGCTAATACAGTAATATCAGAAAGAATACCAGGAAGTAGCCTAAATGAACAGGCACATGCAAATGACCTGCTACGGATGTGCGATAGGTTTGCCTTAAACCAGCAAATAGTAGAACCAACTAGGAAGGAGAACACGCTGGACCTCATTTTCACTAATAATGATGAGTTGATCGGGAACATAACGATTACAAATACCTGTTACTCAGATCACAACTTAATTGAAGTTCTGACAACCATGGGGAATGGACCTTCAAAACCAGTCCAGATTCCCGGTGGAGGAGACTTCAGCAAATTCAACTTCAATAATAAATAGATAAACTGGGAGCAAATAAACCAGGACTTCACAGAAATAAACTGGGAAGAACAGCTCGAAAATGCAAACCTGAACCAGTGCCTGGAAAAAAAAGGCTCAGTAGCACTAGAAATATGTTCAAACCGCATACCTCTAAGAAAAAAGAGAGAGAGATGCAGATTGGAACGGGAACGTCGTTCCCTTTATAGGCGAAGAAAACGAATCGCGGAACAACTTGAGAGTCGCACCCTATCTCAAGAACGGCGAATAAGGTTAGGGAGAGAAATAGAAACAATTGAACTCAAGCTACAAGAATCATACAAAACCCAGGAGAGGCAAAGAGAGCAAAAGGCCATCAGTGAAATAGAGAGAAATCCGAAATATTTTTTCTCCTATGCAAAATCAAGATCAAAAACCACATCTAGTATCGGGCCCCTGCGAAAGGGAGATGGAACTTTCACCAATGACAACAAAGAAATGAGCGAGTTACTGAGGAAGCAGCATGACACTGTTTTCAGCGAGCCATTGAATGCACTAAAGATTGATTACCCAAATGAATTTTTCATGGATATGGTACCAACATCAAATCATATATCAGACGTCGCCCTATCCCCACTAGATTTTGAAGCCATAAACAGTATGCCTATGCACTCTGCACCAGGCCCGGACTCTTGGAACTCCATATTCATCAAGAACTGCAAAAAACCATTATCGCAGGCCCTTCACATTCTGTGGAGACAAAGCCTAGATACTGGCGTTATCCCTGACATACTAAAAACAGCAGAGTTTGGAGAAAAACACCACTCCATAAAGGAGGAAATAAGGCAGAGACAAAAAATTACAGACCGATAGCACTAACATCGCACATCATAAAAATTTTGAGAGAGTGCTAAGAAGTAAGATCACAAAATACATGGAATTACAGCATCTCCATAACCCCGGACAACATGGTTTCAGAACAGGGCGCTCTTGCCTGTCGCAGTTGCTGGACCACTATGATATGGCATTAGATGCTATGGAAGACAAACAAAACGCTGATGTAATTTACACAGATTTCGCAAAAGCTTTCGATAAATGTGACCATGGAGTTATTGCACATAAAATGCGTTCAAAAGGAATTACTGGGAAAATAGGCAGATGGATCTACAATTTCCTGACTAACAGAACCCAATGTGTAATAGTCAACAAAATAAAATCCAGCCCATCAACCGTGAAGAGCTCAGTCCCCCAGGGTACTGTGCTTGCTCCAGTACTTTTTCTCATCCTCATATCGGATATAGGCCAGAACACAACCTATAGCACTGTATCATCCTTTGCAGATGACACTAGGATTTCATGAGAGTTGGCAACATAGAGGACACGGCAAACCTCCAATCAGATGTAGATCAGGTCTTTCTATGGGCTACAGAAAATAATATGGTGTTTAACGAGGATAAGTTCCAGCTCATGCGCTACGGAAAAATTGAAAATATTAAAACAGAAACCACGTACAAAACTCAGGCAAATCATAACATAGAACGAAAAGGTAATGTAAAGGATCTGGGTGTACTCATGTCGGAAGACCTTATCTTTAACCCTTTAACTGCGTTGCCTCCAAATGACACCCCCGTGGTGCGCAGGAAATGAATTCTCTGGAAAAAATTCTTTTTTCTTTTTAAAGTGTCAAAAACCCTTCCCTCAGTATGGCTATGTAAAAAAAAAGGTCGAAATTGTACTTACTTTGGCTGCTATGAGGTCCGTAAGTTGGGGCGTGACGTCATCATTCCCCGTGCTCCCGTGCCGTAAGCTCCCGGGGCGGGTGGGGTGCTCGGGGCGGGGCGCGCGAGTTGCCGCGAATATATTTTCGTTCATTTTTTTCGCACAGTTCCAAATACATTTTATTTGTTTTTACGTGCTAATCCTATGTATAGTGAACACGTACACTATATTATGGATGTAAAACATCCGTACTGTCCGAAGACACTGTGTTACGTGCATGACACTTGTGTACACATTTGCAGCACATATTTACTATGTATCATGCTAATTTATGTATATATACAGTCTATTTACACACTATACACTGTCACACACTATATACATTCACCATCAACACACTCAGAACACCGCGAGTGAGAGCTGCCACACCCAGCCAGCCCTCCCTCACTTCTCCAACATTGTATTCGCCAACTTTGCCCCCTCCCATCATACAGTTATTCACACCAATGTTTCATGTTCATTTATGTATATTTACAACATATGTACACACTATACACTGTCACACACCATATACATTTACCATCAACACATTCAGAACATCGCGTAGCAGCTGCTTTGCCAATAGGAGCTGCCTCGTATGGGCCAATAGGAGCTGCCTCATATGGGCCAATAGGAGATGCCTCATATGGGCCAATAGCAGCTGCCTCGTATATGCCAATAGCAGCTGCCTCGTATGGGCCAATTGGAGCATTTGGCCATGAACACATTCAGAACACCTCGAGTGAGAGCAGCCACACCCAGCCAGTCTCCCTCACTCCAACATCTTACTCGCCAACATTGCTCCTCCCACCATACTGTTATAGTTCTTATTACACATGTTCTATATACCTATCTACATGTTTTATTTACCAGAACTATGCAAGTAAGCCGGTATTGTGTCCAAACAGTACAGTGGCCACCATACACTGCATGAAAAATCACACAGCAGACGACGCTACGATTACGTCACATCCCTCACCAAAATAGCTCCTCTCAACATTCTCCTGTTGCTGTTCTTACACTATATACACACTATATATACCCATGTACACATGTTTTGCCCATAGCGAACCACTAAGCTAGTATGGTGAGCAAAACAAGAGTGGCAGCCACACACACACACACACACACACGCAATGAGGCTACCTCAATTCTCGCCCTCCCTCCCTCACCAAAATTCCTCCTTCCACAATACTACGCACAACGCTAATTATAACCACAATCCTGGTCACTAATTCCTGTAAATGAATAATTGACCATACGTTTATTTTGAAAAGGAACCTAAGAAATTGTTTGAAGATTCCTAGATGGACGAAATAATGCTGTGGTGCTGTGGCAAGCGCTGTGAGCATCGTGAACAGCATTGAATCACTGATATATGAACATTGTACCCAGTCATTATCACACTCAGGCTCTTCTATAATACTATCATGGCTAAATATCACAAGTTATATATATATTTTGACATTATTAGGCGATGCTGTGGTCACACGCTGAACAGCAGTGCTGTGCGCTTATGCTGCGAGCGCCAGCCTTGGTTGCTCACTCACTACTGAGGCTCCCACACCCGGGAATGTGGACCACGATTTTTTGTTAAAGATGGCGTCTGTTTACAAGAGCCCTGAGGAAGCTGATGTGAACCCCATGTAGCCGCGGGAGTTTTGAATCGAACGTGAAAAATACAAATACCCAGAGGCGCGTTGCGCAAACCAGACGCGAGCCTGCAGGCGCGTTGCGCAGTTAAAGGGTTAAAGAACACAATAAAGTAGTCGTCACAACTGCAAGAAAAATGACAGGTTGGATAACAAGAACTTTTCACACTAGAGATGCTATACCGATGATGATACTTTTCAAAACGCTTGTGCTCTCTAGAGTGAAGTACTGCTGCACAATGACAGCCCCTTTCAAAGCTGGAGAAATTGCTGACCTGGAGAGTGTGCAGAGATCCTTTACTGCTAGAATCCACTCAGTAAAACATCTAAATTACTGGGACCGGCTAAAGAGCCTAAATCTGTACTCCCTTGAGCGCAGGCGGGAGAGATACATAATAATTTACACGTGGAAAATAATGGAGGGGCTGGTCCCAAACCTGCACACAGAAATAACATCACATGAGACCAGAAGACATGGCAGGATGTGCAGAATACCCCGTTGAAAAGCAGAGGTGCAACAGGTACTCTGAGAGAGAACTCTATAAACATCAGAGGCCCGAGACTGTTCAACACGCTTCCACTACACATAAGGGCATAATTGGCCGACCCCTCACAGTGTTCAAGAGAGAACTGGATAAGCACCTCAAAGATATACCTGATCAACCAGCTGTGACTCATACGTCAGGCTGCGAGCAGCCACATCTAACAGCCTGGTTGATCAGTCCAGCAACCAGGAGGCCTGGTCGACGACCGGGCCGCGGGGACACTAAGCCCCGGAAGCACCTCAAGGTAACCTCAAGGTAAGGTACCTTACCCCTCTATTGTCAACCCATGTCTGTTATTTTTTTTTTAAACAACGCTGTTTGTCGACCTATTGTATTTGTGCTGCTTTTTCAGTCATGTTCCCCCTTTTTTTATCTTTATTTGTATTTGTTCTCAACTCATTTTATTCTTTATGCTCAATTAGTAGTAAGTTTTAGATATTAATGTTTTTCCTGCCCGAAACGCATTGCGTAATAGTGGCTTTAGGCATTGTATGTACTAGCTCTATCTATAAATCGATCAATTAATGTAACATCCCTTGTATGTATGTACCTTAACCTGAATAAACATATTTATATTTTATTTATTTATTTATAACACTATCGTTCACTTTGGACCGGACTTGCATCCACTACAAAACTATTTGTATAATTCATTTTTTATCCATCGATCTCGAGATAGTATCAAAATAAGCCCCTTTAGATGTGCACATTTGATACCAAAATGAAAGATGTAACATAAACTTGATGTCCGAACACTTATATGATTATAAATAGGTTTTTAAGTCAAAATTTTAAAATATTTGTTAAATTCTATTTATTTGCTATTATGTTGGGACTAGTTTTAAAATGCGCGCCTTTACGTCGCAACATTTGATACAAATGAAAGATGTAACACAAAATTTATGTCAGAACAATGGAAGATATACTGTAAATATTTTGTGATGATGAGCTTCCAGAATTAAAATATGTTAAATTCCAGTTATTGCTCTATTATTATGGGACTAGTTTTAAGTATGCGCCTTTTTATTGCGAACAATTTGATTACAATAAAGACATACACGAAAATTGAGGTTATCAAATTGAACGAGTGTACACTTAGGTTGCAGTGTACAAATTGGTGCTCGTTCATGGGTACTTTAGGCTTTTCTGCGGGAGGCACTCCAAACTTTTGTACATTATATTCATACACATCTGTAGGGAATTTAACTGCGAACACAATGATACCAAACGAGCGACGTAGCACGAGAATTAAGGTGAGAAAATGGAACGAGTATGCACATTTCACTGATTTTGTGCGCTCATGGGTAACTTTTGCCGACTTTAGGCTTTGCTGTTGGGAGTCACGCCAGGCTTTTGGACATTATATTTATACACACCTGTAGGGAATTTAACTGCGAACACAATGATACCAAACGAGCGACGTAGCACGAGAATTAAGGTGAGAAAGCTGAAACGAGTATACACATTTAGGTGTCACCGCAACGCTTACCCCACGCTCGCCCCACGTCGGGTGCATGACCCCTAAGTTTATCGCGCGCCTGTCCGGTGACCGATAGTGTTAAATAATTATTTTTATGTCCACCACCACCATCAATAACTAAGTATTCAGAGACCAGTAACTTTATCCTATGCCAGTAGAGTACAAAACTTGTCCCAGAACAGGCAGACCCATCATCATCAGTGATACCCCAGTTCTCAGGCCAAATGTCACATTGCATAATCTTGTAATCAAGCAGCACAGCACATCCCATAGCCTGCATCCAAACAATTTACCTGAAGCCACTATTTCCCTAGTGGTCTTGAAGAGGACAGGAAGCCGGTAGCATTTCAAAAGTTCCTCCATTTTTCCTGATCATGACGTGTATCTTGCATCCACAATCCTTATCTTAAATAGGGATTCTCAATGAGATAATCCTTTCCCTAAAACCAAGTCTAGTGCCCTTGAGGAGATACCAACTTTAATTTACAAAAAAGCCTCCAGATCTTTAGCCCCTGCTATTGCACTGCTCTTCAACAAATCACTTGAACTCCAAACCTTTCCAGATATTCTAAAAAAAAGCGAGAGTAACCCCGGTACACAAATGTGGTGATCTCACAGATGTTAACAACTACAGACCAATATCAATCCTGCCTAACTTGTCAAAAATATTTGAAAAACTAATCTACAAGCAGCTTACTCTTATCTAGCCAAACACATATACTTAGCTCTTGTCAATATGGCTTCAGACCCAAAAAAAAAAGCACTAACGATGCACTTTTAGTATGAATAACTTGATTCATGCAGCGATCGGCGTCAAATTGTCCTGTATGGCGAACGCTCGTTTGAGTAACGTCAACACCACATGGTGGTGTGGCGCTGCTTCTTGCACATTCTCAGACGCCTCCGACGCTACACATAAATTATGTTGTTCTTGTTTAAAGATACTAATGATGCTGGGATATAAAGGGGTGTCTGCTGAGATGTTGCAAAGCATTGACGTTTTTGTAGAAAAAAAGAAATGAAATTTCTGATATACAACAAATGTCAAAAAGGTTCGATGGGTGTTCGGCAAGTAGGCTGCTCCATTATAACAACCTTTCTTTGTTTCAAATGTGTTCCATTTGTTTTGTATTTGTCATTTACGTCTCAATAATGGAGCAGCCTACCTTACATGCACTGAACAAACCATTATGACATTTTCCTTTCTTCAAATGTGTTCAATATTTATTCTTCCATTTGTCTTATAGCAAAAGGTTCGTTCGGTGGTCGGCAGGTAGGCTGCTCCATGTTTCTTACATAAAAAAACGTAAATAATAAAAACAATGAAGAATTTTGAAAACAAGAACAAATGTCAAAAAGGTTCGTTCGGTGGTCTACAGGTAGGCTGCTCCACGTTTCTTAAATAAAAAAAAAACGAAAAATAAAAGAACCGTTGAAACGATTTGAAAAATGAACAAATGCCATAAAGGTTCGTTCAGTGTTTGTCGGGTAGGCTGCTCCATTACTGAGACGTAAGTGACAAATACAAAACAAATGGAACACATTTGAAACAAAGAAAGATTTGTCATAATGGAGCAGCCTACCTTGAGGATACCTTGAGGTGCTTCTGGGGCTTAGCGTCCCCGCGGCCCAGTCATCGACCAGGCCTCCTGGTTGCTGGACTGATCAACCAGGCTGTTTGACGCGGCTGCTCGCAGCCTGACGTATGAGTCACAGCCTGGTTGATCAGGTATCCTTTGGAGGTGCTTATCCAGTTCTCTCTTGAACACTGTGAGGGGTTTGCCAGTTATGCCCCTTATGTGTAGCGGGAGCGTGTTGAACAGTCTTGGGCCCCTGATGTTGATAGAGTTCTCTCTCAGAGTACCAGTTGCACCTCTGCTTTTCAACGGGGGTATTCTGCACATCCTGCCATGTCTTCTGGTCTCATGTGATGTTATTTCTGTGTGCAGGTTTGGGACCAGCCCCTCTAATATTTTCCACATGTAAATTATTATGTATCTCTCCCGCCTACACTCAAGGGAATACAGAATAGGAATACCGGCTCTTTAGTCGGTCCCAATAGTTTAGATGTTTTACTGAGTGGATTCTAGCAGTAAAGGACCTCTGCACGCTCTCCAGGTCAGCAATTCTCCATCTGTGAAAGGGGCTGTCATTGTGCAGCAGTACTCCACTCTAGAGAGCACAAGCGTTTTGAAAAGTGTCATCATCGGTATAGCATCTCTAGTGTGAAAAGTTCTTGTTATCCAACCTGTCATTTTTCTTGCAGTTGTGACGGCTACTTTATTGTGTTCTTTAAAGGTAAGGTCTTCCGACATGAGTACACCCAGATCCTTTACATTGCCTTTTCGTTCTATGTTATGATTTGTCTGAGTTTTGTACGTGGTTTCCGTTTTCATATTTTCATTTTTTCCATAGCGCATGAGCTGGAACTTATCTTCGTTAAACACCATATTATTTTCTGTAGCCCATAGAAAGACCTGATCTACATCTGACTGGAGGTTTGCCGTGTCCTCTATGTTGCCTACTCTCATGAAGATCCTAGTGTCATCTGCAAAGGATGATACAGTGCTATAGGTTGAGTTCTTGTCTATATCCGATATGAGGATGAGAAAAAGTACTGGAGCAAGCACAGTACCCTGGGGGACTGAGCTCTTAACAGTACCCAACAAACACTGAACGAACCTTTTGTTATAACGAATATGAAAGACTAGGGCTGCTGGCTGGGTTAGTACTGAGTGAGCAACCATTTGTGGCACACGTGCCTCTGGCTCCCAAACACCTGTCTGACACGGTGTTGAAAGATTGTGCTCTGTCGGTGAAATTCAGACCTTATTGTTTGAAGAACATAAGGGTCATAATCTTGGTGAAGTTAGGCGCAATAAGGACTTAACACAACAGTCGGATGCAAGTGATACAGCACCTATGAGCATGATACAGCGAGCGTATCCAGCTGTAGCTCTGAGCCCCACCCTTGCCATCTCCAATTTATATAGATGATACATAGATGAATCATTTTCTGCGTTCAGTGATGATGCATCTGATACAAGTAACATAGATGAAGTGTTAGCAGCTTCCAAGGTGGTGTTTTCCATAGATATTTTCATGAATACCTGAATCTCTTCCTGACTGACGGACACTCTTTGAGGCTGGCTGAATCTCTTCCTGTGTGGGACCTTACAAAGCTATCTTTTCAAGACTACCTTACAAATTGAACTTTTCCTATAATCGTTTCAATACTACCTTATGCACTACAAGCTTGGCTACATACCACCTACAAGTACTAAAGCCATGGGTGCACACGAGTGCATTATTTGCAAGCACACAGAACGATGAAACAGGAAGCAAAAATCTATCTGTAGCTGGTGCAACGAGAGCAAAGTTGTGCTGTGTACCATGGACTACTTCATTGATTATTACGCACCTCCAAAGTACTGAGTGTGTAATACAGTGTGTTACTGTGTAAATAGTATGTGAAACTGTACATATTGTAATTTTAGTGAATTTTTACCATGTAATATTGTGACAATAAACATTTATTGTGGACACATTACTGACACATGTATCACAGTTCCATGGAAAATTATGAACATTCTACTGTATACATATTGTAAAGGTCACAAATATGCATCATATACGATAAAAGAAACAAATAAAACCGCATTGGAAATACATACAAAATATATTTGAAAATATATTTGTGGCAACTCGCGGTGCTTGAATGGCCCGTGCGACTGTGTTTGGGAGTGTCACACACGGGCGACCAGCCCCTGATGACGTCACAGCGCACCTTGTCCATGTCCTCACAGCCAAAGTAAGTGGAATTTGGTAATTATTTTTACATAGATATGATCAGGTAAGGGAATTTATCATTTTACAAAGGAAAATGATTTTTTGGGAACATTTGATGTCATGCACACTGGGGGAATTTCACAATAAACATAGTGCATCACAGTGGTTAAATGGGAACATTCATTTTGTATGACGTCCGTTTCACATAACGAACATGGAACGGATTAAATTCGTTATTCGAGGTACCACTGTATTATGTACCTCGCCCTGCCCTATTGACGCTCTATTACTCCCTCATCTATCCATATCTCAACTATGGTATTTGTGCTTGGGGTTCTACTACCCAAAATCATTTACGTCCTCTAATTACTCAACACAAAGCTGCTATTAGGACAATATCCAACTCTGGCCCCAGACATCACTCGGTACCCCTACTCAAATCTCTGAATATGTTAGATATTAAGTCACTGCACATTCTCTCATGTGTATTATACATATATAAAATGCTGAACTGTAATGCCAATCCTGACCTCAAAAGCTTCATTGAAGGTTGTAACAGAACCCATGAGCACCACACCAGAAACAAATACAGTTTTGATATTCCAAGAGTACGACTTAATCAAACTAGAAATGCTCTACAAATCAAGGGACCCAGAATGTGGAATGACCTTCCCAACCATGTTAAAGACTGTACCTCTCTCAACCAGTTTAAGATAAAAACGAAGCACTACCTAATAAATTCCCTGTAACCTACCTTACCCTTATATTGTCAAACCCATGTCTGTTTTTTTAAACAACGCTGTTTGTCGACCTAATTGTATATATGCTGCTTTTTCTGCCATGTTCCCCCCTTTTTTATTTTTATTTGTTCTCAACACATTTTATACTTTAATCTCAATTAGTATTAAGTTTTAGTCTTTAATGTTTTTCCTGCCCGAAACGCTTTGCGTAATAGTGGCTTTAGGCATTATATGTACTAGCTCTATCTATAAATCTATGAACTTTTGTAAAACCTCTTGTATGTATGTACTTTACCTGAATAAACATTTATTTATTTATTATTTAATGTTCTAATATAGCTGTGACATTATAAACCAATATGTCCCTTACAATACTGTACAACACAGGTCTGTACAGTAGTCCATATCCCTATTTATCACTTGTGCCATCACTGTCTCCAATTTGAACCAGGTTCTGAACACTACTTGAGGAAATTGATAAAATTTCTATAGGTAATTTAAAAATTAACTTTTGATATATGCCTTTTGGCACTATTATGATAGCAAAAATCAGCATGATGTAACTGTACTTGTATGAGTATCAGTCAACCAATAATAAAGAACTTGAATTTTCTGAGGTTGGAAGAACCCCATCAAGCAGGTATTACAATTATTTCATCTTGTAATTTGCTTGATTGGGTTCTGGGAGTTCTACTCCCCAAGCCCGGAACGAGGCCAGGCTTGACACAAGTAGCTTAACATTCCATAGCAATAGTATACAAAAAGGTCCCAAGATGCACTCCAATTACTGTACATGTAACACACCTCGCGTAGAATATATAAAAACAAAAATGTCATATTCTCGTTAGGTTTCATTCACCTGGGGTGTATGAGGTTTCGAACCCTGGACTCCACATGAGTGAGGCCCAAGCTCTATTGACTGGGCTATGAGTGGTCTTAAAAAAGAAAGTTTTTAGAAGCAGTATCCTGCTGCCAAGCTGGAATTTTTGACTTTCCCCTGACTACTACTGAAGCTCTCATGAGGAATTAGTGGTCCATGCTCATGTCATATAAATTGTTATCTACACTTCTGTGGAAATATACCATACAGCCCACAGATGAATGGAATGTTTATTTCCATGGAATGTGTGGATGACAATTCTCATTAGGTTAGATACTCTTAGGACTGTTTCGAACCCAATCAGGTAAATCACCCCCTTAGCACTTTCCTCCATCCAATGTGTCTAACTTTTGTGGACTTTCTAAATGTGTTAAGCTAGGCTAGGACTGCTGTGATTACATAACAGGATATTAGATTAAAAGTAGAAGCAACGTGTCCCGACACTGTGCATCCCACACAGCCGCAGTTGCCAGGTATCTGTACTCCAAATATTAGCACACATGCTTAAAGCTCGTATATATGCCTTGTCAACAATTGGTCTGCTTTCCTGGATCTCAACACCCGCGGACTGCCTGCAGCCTGCTGATGACGGCACCATCACCATGGTATCTCTTCTAGCCAAACCTGCCACACCCGAATTTACGTCAACCCCATGTGTACTTTTAGTAAATATTTAATGTAGCTTTGTGTAATCAAGGCGTGGAGCGTGTAGCACTTACCTGGCCGCTGCACGAACCAAGTACCGCTCCAGAAACCGACACCCGGAGCATCAATCAGCACCTGTAGCAGCTTCGACCTTCCCGCTCCTCCTTCGTATTAATTCCAGGTCCTTAAGTCAGATAAAAAATATTATAACATTATTACCTGCTTTAATGGTCAAAACACTGAGTGAAAACATAAAATTTATTTTTAAAATTACAATATTATACCAAAATAGTTCTTATATGTGCGGAAATGTATAAATTTTAAAAATGCAATTATCAAAGATATAGTCAGTACATATGACTTTAGTCCTCTCATTGGATAAAGTGGTAAACTTATTTATTTAGAAATAAATATTTATTTATTTATTTATTTATTTATTTATTTATTTATTTATTTATTTATTTATTTATTTATATACAAGAAGGTACATTGGGTTTATGAGAATACATTGAATAGTACAGTAATTACAATCTTGTAAAGCCACTAGTACGCGCAGCGTTTCGGGCAGGTCCTTAATCTAACAGATAATTTTAAGTAGGTAATTTCTATCAGAATTAATAAATGATAACAAATGCATTGCAAGAGAAAAAGGAGCTGAGAGAGCTTAGTAAGTATATTAAAGCACATTGGTATATTAAAGCTCTTATTGATTACGTTGACAGCTTGATTGGTAATTTAAACAAGATTATTTATTTATAATGGTGAACATTCCAACTGTAAACTATGTGAACAAGAGCTGGGACATACTCACTACAACTATATCTGAGATTACCCTGCTATAAGTGACTTCAGACCATTTTTTTAATTAGCAAAATTAGGTTTACACAGCAATGTGCTGCTACCCCAAAAAAATAATCAAAATCAAAATGTTTATACAGGTAAAATTACATGCAAGATGAGTTACAAACATAATGTTGGATTTATAGATAGAGCTAGTATATACAATATTTAAAGCCAATAATATACAAAGCGTTTCGGGCATGGTGTGGGGAAAAACAAACACGTTCAAATTCAAATTAAAAAAATTCAAATTCAAATGTTTATTCAGGTTTTGTAAGTACATACATACAAGGTGTGATACTAACATAAGGAACCAACACGGGAAAATAATATTTTAGATGGTTGGAGGTGGAGTCTTGCCCCACACTCTTCGTTTTTGCACGTGGTGATAAAGGATATTGTGAATTTGTTGTCGATTGTTAACAGTGTCGAAGAAATGGCTGAGGCGGTATGCCTAAGTGGTAGTGAGGAGGACAGTCAAGAGGATAACAGACCGTTTGAAGTAGCAATTAACAGAAAGAAACGGAGAAATATGAACAGGCAGCGAGACAGTGAGAGTGCCGATGAAAATACAAAGAGACCAAAGAATGAGACCCTACTCAGCAGGACTCAAGACAAGCCAGTTAATAGAAGGAAGAGGCTGTTGTTCCCTACAACATGTCAATTGAATTTCCACCAAAAGCTGGCGTGGACGGTACGTCTGGCTAAAGAATGTTTGGATTACGAACCACTCTTCAAGGAGGGTCTTCACCGGCCCTACATAACAGTTGGGACTGAACAGGCCGTGGAACGCCTCACGACGGTTGGTTTTGAAAATGTAGTGATGGTTCCCCCAGAAGAAGGTATGTTGCACACAAAGATCATAGTTTTCAAGTTTCCAACTTATTTAGATCCTGACTGTCTTCGTCTTAACAATGATAATGTTGTCTGGGCAAAGAGAAATATTGTCCGTGGTGACAAACAAAGCCAGGTTGTTGCCTTGGTAAAGGGTGAGGCGCCAGAGAAAATTTTGTGCAAGGACTAGGCTATAGGAACGTTGCAAAATACGTTGAGGAGCCCATACTGTGCATGAAGTGCTCACGTTGGGGACATTTGGCATGGAAATGCCAGTTTGACCCCAGGTGTCGGTATTGTGGGAAAAAACATGACTCGCGAGAGTGTAGAGTCAAGATTGAAAGAAGTGAAAAAATCGTACCATTTTGTTGCAACTGTCGAGGCAGCCACAATGCTGGTTCCTCTCTATGTCCCATGAAGCCTCATCTGAAAGAGACTAGGACGGGTCCTGCAAGCAGGATAGATGTGTCCTCGCAGCAAGGAAAGATTGTGCAAGAGGAACTTGGAGGAAACAGCTGGAAGCCAACGACAGCCCCTATGATCAATGTGTGGGAGAAAGGGGCGGAGAAAATAAAGGCGAGCCTAGGGAAGGTAAATCAGGCAGTGGAAAAACTGAAACCTTGTGAGGACAAGGTTCAGGACAATATGGTCACCTCTGAGGTAGGTAATCAAATTTTGGAGTATCTAAAAAAACTAGATAAGAGGATTGAGGCATTGGAAAAATTGGCTATGGAAGGTAGACGGGGTGAAGATGGTGGTGAAACAGGACGTGTAATTGAAAGTAAAACAGGACGTGAAATAGAAAGTGAAAAGTGCGTAGAAGAAAGTAATGATGTGCATGACGTAACGATGATAGAGGATAGTCAGGAGCATACACCTTCTAGTAGTGTTAGTGGTGTTCAACCTCCTGTTGTGACAAATGTTGAAAGATCGGTTAAAGTAAAACGGTGTACAGAAATAACAAAGAAAATAGATATGAATAATATTACCTTCGATGTTATAAATAAATAATAAATAAATAAATATGTTATTCAGGAAAGGTCATACTACACAGAGAGTTTTACTAATTAGTTTAGTTTTAGTTCATTTATTATGCACCCCATACCCATCTTGTGGGCGGTAGTGGAAGGGTTACAGAGGCACATAATGGGCTCAGGGACTGAACCCCACAATTCATTTAGCTAAGCAAGTTACAATCTTGATGAGCTAGTTACAAATTCAATATAAGTCGTCACATCAACAATGGGTTCGAGATCGACCTCAAATACAGGTTCTAAATTAAGCAACTGACATATGTGGAGAGCTAGTGTCACAATTTATATGTTTGTCCTGCACACCGCCCCCCATCCAGTGGGCAGCGGTGGATAGGTTACAATCACTCAGTTACTACCTACAGTTAGCAAACTGGGGATATTTGGCTAAAATTTCTGGTAGCAGATCATTTTGAATGAAATATTTACACATCGCTGGAACATTGGTTATAGAATTGTCTCTAAATTCACGTATCTTTTCGCACTCCATCACATAGTGACGGAGGGTGTGCGAATAATTTTGTTGACACAGTTTACATTTGGTCAGGTCTACATCGGCAGATAATGAGAATTCCCAGAGATACTTGTAACCGAGTCTAAGCCGAGCAGCAGTAACATCTAGAAGTCTGCTGATTTTATTGGATGATCCATAGATGTGTGGCTCCTCTTGCATGATAGTATGATGATAGATGGAATTACTGGTGTCAATTTCACTTTGCCTCAGATCTACAAGATCTTGTTGAAGTTCTCGGTGTACTGCTGCTCTCAGATTGCTCATTGACAATCCAAGTTACACTCAACGGCTCCTTTAAAGGCAGATTCTTTGGCTACTTATCAGCTCTATCATGCATTCGGAGGCCAACATGAGATGGAGACCACATGAAATGGACTCTGTTACCATCCTTAATAATTTTGTTGTATTTGTGTCTAGCTTCGGACACGAGCATGTTACAGTTATGTCTTAAAGAGTTGAGAGCATTTAAGGATGATAAGGAGTCACTTACAATTATGTATCAAGTTTGGAGACTTGTACACATTTCAGTGCAAGGATCAAGGCAAATAGTTCAGTCTGAAGGGTAGAGGCCCAATTGTTTATACGGACTCCCCACTCAAAGTACAAGCCATCGCCCATTGTCAGAACAACTGCACTTCCAGCTGCACCCGTGGTGCGGTGTAGGAAACCATCAGTGTATATGATTTGAGAGAGAGAATGCTCTGTGGACAGAGCATCAATATGGCTTAAGGCGTTGAGCTTTGCCTCAAGACGAAGCTTGGGCTTATCTCTAATTTGCTTCTTGGGTGGAAAGGGAGGGATTAAAACTGGAAAGGGTGTAACCTCCCACGGTGCAGGAAAGTGCCGTTGTTGTTTCTCTTGGTACAAATCATGAACCCCATACACTTTGGTTCCAGTTTTTGTTATCCACCATGGTTTTAACAATGCTGATCTTCAATAAAGTAAGTCTGGAGGGCTTCTGTGCAAGGATTAGGATGAGTTAGCCTAAGCATTTTTATACCAATTTGACAGTTAATTTCAGTAACACGATCAACAACGCTCAGAATATTAAGTTCCTTTCTCATATTAAGTATCTTTGTGGTACGAGGGGCCCAAGGATTATCCTCAGGGCTTCGTTCTGCAATTTTTCAAGCCCTCCAAGCTTTCTTTCAGGCATCAAAACAAGCAAGAGGTGCAGCATAATCCACCTAANGCTAACTTTTTTCACCGCAAATCCTTCAAAATCTGCCTCGTCATCTTCCTCAGGAAACAGACTGACGCGGGCCAAAGTTTTTTCCAACCATTTCTTAGTGTTGTCTGCTTTACCTCATCCCACGCACTAGCAATAGTCCAGATAGCTGATTTATTGTGAAGACTTTATAAAAGTCCTTAAGTGTTCCAAGCTGATTATTAAGACGTCTGGCAAACATCCTCTTGTAGTGGTGTTTAAGGTTCTTAATTATTCCTTGATCCATGGGTTGGATCACTGAAGTTGTATTGGGTGGCAAGAACGTTCCAATAATATTGCCATTTACTAGCTCATCACCTCGTGGATGCGTTGAACTGTTATCTAGCAGCAGAACAACTTTGCTGTTTTGCGGAAGACCAACACTTTTCAGGTGTTCCTTCACCTCGGGTACAAAGTTCTTGTTAAACCACTCGACAAATATTACTCGAGACATCCACGCACTTGGCTGGTCCTTATAAATCACAGGGAGGCACCTGGCTGACTTTAAAGCCCTGGGGTTTTTACTAATTCCAATCACAAGTAATTTTAATTTGTGCGTGCCAGCTGCATTTGCACAGCACAACAAAGAAATTCTCTGTTTGTTCTGTTTATAACCACCTGAAGGATCGTCCTCACCACTATGAGCCATCGTTTCTGTGGGAAGCATACGCCAGTACAAACCTCTCATCAGCATTATAAATTTGCTCTGGAGATAAATTTTGTTTCTGCACCATCTCCGCAAATTTACTAACATACTCATCAGCACCAACAATATCAGCAGATTGTCTTTCACCATGCACTTTAATAAACCTAATGCCATGACGGGTTTTAAAACTTCTGAGCCATCCATCACTGTATACACACTTTGAGTAATTTTCATTGCTTGGTGAAATTCACGCGCCTTTTCCACGAGCAGCCAGCCTGCCACTGGCTTCTTCGTCACCTCACGTCTCTGTTTGTACCACTCCCACACTGCGTTATCAACACTCTCCACCTTTGCTTTACTTACTACCTTTCTATTTCGTATTGCTTTATCACTTTCACTTCTAGAGAAATAGTCAAAAATGATAGGTTTAGCCTTAAGAAGATCAAAAACAGTACTTTTACTAATGCCATATTCAGCGCACACGACACTTCTCGGGACACCGCTCTCCACCTTCTTATTATTTCAACTTTCTTCTCAAAGGTCATCACTGACCTCTTTCTTTTACATAACCCGCTTGTAGATGCTTTCACTGACACAATGCGTGCATTTGGAGTCGACATGGTGCACGGATGTTCCTTGATTTTGCTGATATGTAAAACAAAGTCACGGAATGAACACTCCAGTCTCGTGACAAATTCAAACAATGGGAACAATAGGCCGTGAGTCTGTGACGTCACAGGGTAGCAGGCGGCGCCCGACACGGTCAGTGAGCAAACTAAACCATCTCCCTCCCACCCCCCCCCACCCACCCACCACCACAGGCCGGCACGACGCTTGGCTGACCGCTTCGGCCGGCGTGAAGCTGCTTGGCGGACTACTTCCTACCCGAACTTAGTTCGTGTAGCGTGACTCCCCAACACCAATCGGGAAACTGGAAGTTTCGGATAACTCAAGTTCGGGAACCAAGTGGTGCTCTGTATACAGTCTATTTACACACTATACACTGTCACACACTATATAAATTCACCATCAACACACTCAGAACACCGCGAGTGAGAGCTGCCACACCCAGCCAGCCCTCCCTCACTTCTCCAACATTGTATTCGCCAACTTTGCCCCCTCCCATCATACAGTTATTCACACCAATGTTTCATGTTCATTTATGTATATTTACAACATATGTACACACTATACACTGTCACACACCATATACATTTACCATCAACACATTCAGAACATCGCGTAGCAGCTGCTTTGCCAATAGGAGCTGCCTCGTATGGGCCAATAGGAGCTGCCTCATATGGGCCAATAGGAGATGCCTCATATGGGCCAATAGCAGCTGCCTCGTATATGCCAATAGCAGCTGCCTCGTATGGGCCAATTGGAGCATTTGGCCATGAACACATTCAGAACACCTCGAGTGAGAGCAGCCACACCCAGCCAGTCTCCCTCACTCCAACATCTTACTCGCCAACATTGCTCCTCCCACCATACTGTTATAGTTCTTATTACACATGTTCTATATACCTATCTACATGTTTTATTTACCAGAACTATGCAAGTAAGCCGGTATTGTGTCCAAACAGTACAGTGGCCACCATACACTGCATGAAAAATCACACAGCAGACGACGCTACGATTACGTCACATCCCTCACCAAAATAGCTCCTCTCAACTTTCTCCTGTTGCTGTTCTTACACTATATACACACTATATATACCCATGTACACATGTTTTGCCCATAGCGAACCACTAAGCTAGTATGGTGAGCAAAACAAGAGTGGCAGCCACACACACACACGCAATGAGGCTACCTCAATTCTCGCCCTCCCTCCCTCACCAAAATTCCTCCTTCCACAATACTACGCACAACGCTAATTATAACCACAATCCTGGTCACTAATTCCTGTAAATGAATAATTGACCATACGTTTATTTTGAAAAGGAACCTAAGAAATTGTTTGAAGATTCCTAGATGGACGAAATAATGCTGTGGTGCTGTGGCAAGCGCTGTGAGCATCGTGAACAGCATTGAATCACTGATATATGAACATTGTACCCAGTCATTATCACACTCAGGCTCTTCTATAATACTATCATGGCTAAATATCACAAGTTATATATATATTTTGACATTATTAGGCGATGCTGTGGTCACACGCTGAACAGCAGTGCTGTGCGCTTATGAACATTGTACCCAGTCATTATCACACTCAGGCTCTTCTATAATACTATCATGGCTAAATATCACAAGTTATATATATATTTTGACATTATTAGGCGATGCTGTGGTCACACGCTGAACAGCAGTGCTGTGCGCTTATGCTGCGAGCGCCAGCCTTGGTTGCTCACTCACTACTGAGGCTCCCACACCCGGGAATGTGGACCACGATTTTTTGTTAAAGATGGCGTCTGTTTACAAGAGCCCTGAGGAAGCTGATGTGAACCCCATGTAGCCGCGGGAGTTTTGAATCGAACGTGAAAAATACAAATACCCAGAGGCGCGTTGCGCAAACCAGACGCGAGCCTGCAGGCGCGTTGCGCAGTTAAAGGGTTAAAGAACACAATAAAGTAGTCGTCACAACTGCAAGAAAAATGACAGGTTGGATAACAAGAACTTTTCACACTAGAGATGCTATACCGATGATGATACTTTTCAAAACGCTTGTGCTCTCTAGAGTGAAGTACTGCTGCACAATGACAGCCCCTTTCAAAGCTGGAGAAATTGCTGACCTGGAGAGTGTGCAGAGATCCTTTACTGCTAGAATCCACTCAGTAAAACATCTAAATTACTGGGACCGGCTAAAGAGCCTAAATCTGTACTCCCTTGAGCGCAGGCGGGAGAGATACATAATAATTTACACGTGGAAAATAATGGAGGGGCTGGTCCCAAACCTGCACACAGAAATAACATCACATGAGACCAGAAGACATGGCAGGATGTGCAGAATACCCCCGTTGAAAAGCAGAGGTGCAACAGGTACTCTGAGAGAGAACTCTATAAACATCAGAGGCCCGAGACTGTTCAACACGCTTCCACTACACATAAGGGGCATAATTGGCCGACCCCTCACAGTGTTCAAGAGAGAACTGGATAAGCACCTCCAAAGATATACCTGATCAACCAGGCTGTGACTCATACGTCAGGCTGCGAGCAGCCACATCTAACAGCCTGGTTGATCAGTCCAGCAACCAGGAGGCCTGGTCGACGACCGGGCCGCGGGGACACTAAGCCCCGGAAGCACCTCAAGGTAACCTCAAGGTAAGGTACCTTACCCCTCTATTGTCAACCCATGTCTGTTATTTTTTTTTTAAACAACGCTGTTTGTCGACCTATTGTATTTGTGCTGCTTTTTCAGTCATGTTCCCCCTTTTTTTTATCTTTATTTGTATTTGTTCTCAACTCATTTTATTCTTTATGCTCAATTAGTAGTAAGTTTTAGATATTAATGTTTTTCCTGCCCGAAACGCATTGCGTAATAGTGGCTTTAGGCATTGTATGTACTAGCTCTATCTATAAATCGATCAATTAATGTAACATCCCTTGTATGTATGTACCTTACCTGAATAAACATATTTATATTTATTTATTTATTTATAACACTATCGGTCACTTTGGACCGGACTTGCATCCACTACAAAACTATTTGTATAAAATTCATTTTTTATCCAATCGATCTCGAGATAGTATCAAAATAAGCCCCTTTAGAATGTGCACAATTTGATACCAAAATGAAAGATGTAACATGAAACTTGATGTCCGAACACTTATATGATTATAAATAGGTTTTTAGTCAAAATTTTAAAATATTTGTTAAAATTCTATTTATTGTGCTATTATGTTGGGACTAGTTTTAAAATGCGCGCCTTTACGTCGCGAACAATTTGATACAAAATGAAAGATGTAACACAAAAATTTATGTCAGAACAATGGAAAGATATACTGTAAATAATTTTGTGATGATGAGCTTCCAGAATTAAAATATGTTAAAATTCCAGTTATTGCTCTATTATTATGGGACTAGTTTTAAAGTATGCGCCTTTTTATTGCGAACAATTTGATACCAAAATGAAAGACATAACACGAAAATTGAGGTTATCAAATTGAACGAGTGTACACATTAGGTTGCAGTGTACAAATTGGTGCTCGTTCATGGGTAACTTTAGGCTTTTCTGCGGGGAGGCACTCCAAACTTTTGTACATTATATTCATACACATCTGTAGGGAATTTAACTGCGAACACAATGATACCAAAACGAGCGACGTAGCACGAGAATTAAGGTGAGAAAAATGGAACGAGTATGCACATTTCACTGATTTTGTGCGCTCATGGGTAACTTTTGCCGACTTTAGGCTTTGCTGTTGGGAGTCACGCCAGGCTTTTGGACATTATATTTATACACACCTGTAGGGAATTTAACTGCGAACACAATGATACCAAAACGAGCGACGTAGCACGAGAATTAAGGTGAGAAAGCTGAAACGAGTATACACATTTAGGTGTCACCGCACGCTTACCCACACGCTCGCCCACACGTCGGGTGCATGACCCCTAAGTTTATCGCGCGCCTGTCGGTGACCGATAGTGTTAAATAATTATTTTTATGTCCACCACCACCATCAATAACTAAGTATTCAGAGACCAGTAACTTTATCCTATGCAGTAGAGTACAAAACTTGTCCCAGAACAGGCAGACCCAATCATCATCAGTGATACCCCAGTTCTCAGGCCAAATGTCACATTGCATAATCTTGTAATCAAGCAGCACAGCATCCATAGGCCTGCATCCAAACAATTTACCTGAAGGCCACTATTTCCCTAGTGGTCTTGAAGAGGACAGGAAGCCGGTAGCATTTCAAAGTTCCTCCATTTTCCTGATCATGACGTGTATCTTGCATCCACAATCTTATCTTAAATAGGGATTCTCAATGAGATAATCCTTTCCCTTAAAACCAGTCTAGTGCCCTTGAGGAGATACCAACTTTAATTTACAAAAAAAGCCTCCAGATCTTTAGCCCCTGCTATTGCACTGCTCTTCAACAAATCACGTGAACTCCAAACCTTCCAGATATTCTAAAAAAAGCGAGAGTAACCCGTACACAAATGTGGTGATCTCACAGATGTTAACAA
>WNGS01009583.1:37178-52010 GCA_020271785.1 Procambarus virginalis
TTCTCTGTCTATCATTATCTGTCTATCATTCTCTGTCTCCGTTAAGCATGTAGTATTAAATGCTTTCAACATACAACGAGCGATATTGCATTCGTAGAGAGAAGAGTTCCAATTGTAACTGAGGGTAAGAATGAATGAGAATGGAAGGAATAGAGGATGTTGGTAAGGGATGACGAGGACAAGAAATTAATTAGGAGAACAGAGACAGGAAATGGGCCGGTGAACAGGGCATATTGGGGAGTGGGAGAGAGAGAGAGAGAGAGAGAGAGAGATAAACAAACTCACAAAGTTCTATAAACAAGAAACATACGAGGTAGAATGATGAATTAGACGCCGGGGAAGATCTGGACGTTAGAGCGCAAGAGGGGGATCGTATCTGCAGCTGGGGAGGAATAATGAGGAGGGGCCGGCGCCCCCTCTCCCTTAACCCTCCCCCCCCCACCATCCCTCTCAGCCTCCAATTGAGCATGTGTGTGTGTGTGTGGGGGGAGGTCTAGGCAGGCCAGCCAGACGTCTCCTCTACCCGTAATATGAGCAGAGCTGTGGTTTCTCTGTCTCAATATTACCTCCATCTTATCTGCCCTGACGATTATCTCATCTTGCTCCTCCTCCGTCTCCTCCTCTTTCTGCTCCTCCTGACACTCTCTCGTAACCTCCTGCAGGTGATCGTGTGGTGGAGGCGGTGAGAGGTGGGTGTGAATGTGTAAGCAGTTGTCAATCTCCACCGTCTTGGAGGTGGAGATTGGCGACGGTGGAGATAGACGGTGGCTCCACCGTCTATCTTAGGCGGTGGAGCTGTTATACAAGCTCCTCTTGGGGTATTGCTTTCGACACCTTGTCTAACTGTCTATCATCGTGGTTCTTACGATGCATTTAGATTATTGTGTTCGAAATATTTACCTTAAGACCCGTAGCAGAGTAGCTACGGATAGGATAATTAATGTAGGGATTTCAGACGGGATTGTCATTAATCTTGCAAAATGATAAGATTTTGAGATAAATTAACAATTTCGATATGTTAGCAATATCATGTATGCTGACGATGGGGTTTTTTGTGAGGTTTCTAATGGTTTTTTGGGGTGTTTTAGAGGGGTTCGAAACCCAAGCAAAAGTTCTAATGCAATCCAAGAGAGAAGCATTTGTGTGTGTGTGTGTGTGTGTGTGTGTGTGTGTGTGTGTGTGTGTGTGTGTGTGTGTGTGTGTGTGTGTGTGTGTTATATCATTGTATTGACTATTCAATCCATTCCTTAATTTCATATTGCCGTGGCACTGAGCATGGGGCCATATACATGAGGCCACATACATGGAGCCACACATAAGGGCCACACGTGGCCCTTATGTGTGACATATTGACCTTATCCTCATGCTCAATTCACAAATTTGTTCTTGAAATTAAAGGAGAATGTTCTCAGTGGCAAATGGGTACTTGAGAATTCTCATTAGGAGAGATTTGTCTCGTATTCTTAGATGAGAAGGGATGCTGCACACGTCATTCTCATCTGCACTCCTGACCAGCGGGGATCAGCATCCTCCTCACTACCCCCCCCCCTTCTATCCTCCTCACTAACCTAATTTCAGTGAAAATCAGTACCAGGCATCGCAAGGTGCAGTGAGTCAGTGACAGTGACAGAATTGACAGTACACCAGACGATTGAGAGTAGTATATATATATATATATATATATATATATATATATATATATATATATATATATATATATATATATATATATATATATGTCGTACCTAGTAGCCAGAACGCACTTCTCAGCCTACTATGCAAGGCCCGATTTGCCTAATAGGCCAAGTTTTCATGAAATAATTGTTTTTCGACTACCTAACCTACCTAACCAAACCTAACCTAACTTTTTCGGCTACCTAGCCTAACCTAACCTATAAAGCTAGGTTAGGTTAGGTTAGGTAGGTTGGTTAGGTTCGGTCATATATCTACATTAATTTTAACTCCAATAAAAAAAAATTTGCCTCATACATAACGAAATGGGTAGCTTTATCATTTCATAAGAAAAAAATTAGAGAAAATATATTAATTCAGGAAAACTTGGCTTATTAGGCAAATCGGGCCTTGCATAGTAGGCCAAAAAGTGAGTTCTGGCTACTAGGTACGACATATATATATATATATATATATATATATATATATATATATATATATATATATATATATATATATATATATATATACTGCAATCAAATCGATACACGTGTCACGTGTCATGTGTTGCAAGCAGCTTCGAACATCGAAGTATATAGAGACCAGGATTCATCAAACACTTAGGTGTCCGCTTACGAAACATCTACATCTTTCATCAGTCATAATGGCTTAGTTTCAAACCTCATCAACTGTTAAATATATACAGATTAAGCCCCCTGGGTCGAAGAAAGATTGAGTAAGAGAATAGATTGCGAGTTAGTGGTGAGGAAGAGAATAGATCGTGAGTAAATGGTGAGGAAGTACTTGGAAAGACGAGAGCTTGTAGAGGAAAGCTCTGGTATAGCACCCTCATGCCTCCACCCCATTGGAAGATCACTTGAGACGTCTTGTGTGACCCATAGACGACCAGAGAGGTCGTCAACCGTCTCCATTGGATCACCTAAGAACACAGCAGGGGGGGGAGGGGAGGTTATATTCTTACTACACACTAGGGGACTGTATTCTTACTAAGCAACAAGGGAATCATCCTACTATTCGCATTCTCTGTCGCTCAACACAGGAGTCTATTCTCTGTTGCTCTGTAGGGAATATATTTGATTGTATATATTCTTGGAGCACGGAATATATTCTTGGAGAATTATATTCTTGGAGCAAGCCACGGAATTATATTCTTACTAGACAGTAGGAGACTATGNCCTGGCTTAAGAATAGTCGTGTTCTTTATTGGACTCTGTTTTTATGCTAGTATTCTCCATTTGGGAAATTTGTAGTTTGTTATCGTGTTGGCATGTTTGGTGTTTGGGTAGAATCCAAACGTGGTGAATATTTTTTTTAAGTTTTCTTTGTCTCATCATTTCCGTAGATTTCAACATGATGAGGAATCCAGCAAATGAGTAGTGATTTGTCTGTTGTTGCTGCTTTGAATAAGTCTTTCTCGTGCATTTTAGTAATTTAAGTGCAGAAGTTCACTTTGGTTTGACTGTATTAAATAGGAGCGGGCTTTTGATGGGTTGATAGAGCTTCTTCATTGTCTTGTCGTTTTTGATTAGGCTGTTATAGATGTTGCAATGGTGAATGAAGCGTTGAAAGGAACTTTGCAATGTGATTTTGGTATGCATATGAACACACATTATACATACTCACATTGGTCCGTCTGTTTTGTATCCATGCTCGTATAATTGGTCGCAATTATTGTGTACCTGGTAATGTTATGGATACACCTGAGGAATTATGTCTGGAGAAGATGGTTTTGTTATTTTTAATATACAAGTGCGTGTTTTATCATACAAGAGGAGAGCTTTGCTGCATTTTATCCTGATTTAATACCAAATTATGTGTTGCTCTTTACTACAGCTACCAAATCCGACTTCGGGTGGAGAAAAACGGGAATTTAGAGTTCTGATCTGGAGCACCAGAGTGTTGGTTGAATCCTAGCTGCCTTTTCAGTGCCGTTTTACTAGGCAGATCAATAAATCTGGCTAACGAAATCCAGTTGAGCCCGCGTGCGTTATAAATCTTGAGCCGTGTGAATCTATCTGACCTCAAAGACAAACTGTTATGCTTTGAGAATGTTATGGAGAGAGTGGGGGGAGGGCGGGATTTTGCTGTCGTGTCTTAAATCAGTCGTAAATAGTAAGGAAGAATAATTACAGATTAAGGGGTTGCTTGCAACAGTAATAATTCGTGCTTGAAGTCTCTCTGTGTTAAGAGCAGCACTGGGCTGTTATGTCATTTGTTTGTAATGACATGCATGGCTATTGTTTATGAGATGAAAATATGTGAATATTGCTTAGGAAGTTAAACATTTTAACCCAGAGCGTTAAGGCAAATTATAGATAATTTCTTGTTTTTTCTTTGGATTCATATACATTTTTCTCTCAGTTTTCTCTGTCATATCATACCACCAGCTGGAATAGTGGTATGATATGACTTTTTCTAAATCAAAGATGACTTTGATAAAAAAGGACCTTTTTAAATATATATCTTAGAGTATAAACATTTTGGTATGATGATGTTGCAATGTTTTCTGTATAAGATATGAGGTGAAATGCTCAAATGTATTGCTAGAGAGGTTAGATGTTTCTATGCATTTGTTTAAAGATAAATTTTTATTTTGTTTAATAAAGTCTCAATTATTATCTTTTCTTTGTTGGTATGCAAGCATCCTGAGAGGGAGGTATTGCGAGTTCTAGTAGATAGTATTGCGAGTAAACCATGATGACATTGCTAGTATTTTACACGCCTGAAACTTGGATTGAAAGGGAACGTGTATTGTATAGACCTGGGATGATGAAAATTTTGACTGCTATAGTTTTCAAAATTGTCCTGTTTGTGTAGGAATGAGTTGTGCCTGTTGTCCTCAATGGTACTGTTGTTCCACCTCATACGTGAGGTCCTATGAGATTATTAAATTTACTGTTCACACCTGTTGTTTTGGTGGGTGTTCTTAAATTAGTTTTTTAATAGAAAAATGTAACAAAGATTTTAATTTTGAATTGAAAATTTAAGTTTTACTTCATTGAATTTCAGCAATTGCTAATTTCACTGTGATTGTTGGAGCAATGTTAACTGATGGATTTATACAACTTTGTATTTACAAACCATTTGTATTGCTGGTCGAGATTATGGCAGGATGTATTCTTGAGCATCGACTGGGTTCTCTGGAGAATGGCCATCATTCTTATACACTGAAGGTTGGATCACTGTGTAAACTCGTGTGCTCTTATCTACAAATGTAAATATTTATCTTCCAAGACGATATTTGGATGAGTGATGCTTTTCCTGGTGGGCAAGAGACTGTCTCGTATATGTCAGCTGTGAGTGATGAATTGAATTAAATACATTATAAATACAAAATAAGAACAGATACCTTACCGGTTGTTATTATAAACTTGTCTGAGCATTAGTGATTTTGTGTAATGGACATTTCTTACTACAAATTTGCCTCTGGATCATGTATCAAATCAATGTACTTTTATATAAAATTTAACATTACTTTTGGGCCCGAACTCACACACACACACGCACATAGAAGGAAATGAAAGTGACAAGTTTTCGGACATCTTAGACCATTGTTAAGTACTGACGAGTAGCGACTTCTTAGGGACTTACTATGACCCGAAACGTAGTCATATTCTCCTTTGGATTGAGTTACAGTCGTTGCAGGAAACGCTATTGTGTGTTGTTCTCTCTGCATTATACATGTGGAGATTTGCGGAAAGTTTGCTTTGTGGTATGAAGTGAGTAGAGCTCACTCGAACGCACTAACACGACAGAGCTCACTCAAACGCACTAACACAACAGAGCTCACTCGAACGCACTAACACAACAGAGCTCACTCGAACGCACTAACACAACAGAGCTCACTCGAACGCACTAATACAACAGAGCTCACTCGAACGCACTAACACAACAGAGCTCACTCGAACGCACTAACACAACAGAGCTCACTCGAACGCACTAATACAACAGAGCTCACTCGAACGCACTAATACAACAGAGCTCACTCGAACGCACTAACACAACAGAGCTCACTCGAACGCACTAACACAACAGATCTCACTCGAACGCACTAATACAACAGAGCTCACTCGAACGCACTAACACAACAGAGCTCACTCGAACGCACTAATACAACAGAGCTCACTCGAACGCACTAACACAACAGAGCTCACTCGAACGCACTAACACAACAGAGCTCACTCGAACGCACTAACACAGCAGAGCTCACTCGAACGCACTAACAAAACACAGCTCACCCAAATGTGGTAACACAACAGAATGTTCGGGTGAGTTGTGGGAGCTTCTCTTAATTTGGCCTCGTATTCCACCATTCCGGAGACAACGTGTGTTGTAATAGAACATTCACGTGAATTCACGTGCGTGTTTCGAATTGAAATTACACGAAGCAGATGCATTAGTACACCCAAGTGTTAGATTACATCAGCAGGGGCGGCGCGCCCGGCCTCCGAGCGCTCAGGAAGTGGAGATTACATCTTCTAGTGGCTCCAGCTTCCGAGCGCTCGGAGAGTATACTAAGACTCGCTTTCTCAGTCACTGACAACGACGACAATTCAGTACACACAGAAATCACAATAGCCTGATGCATCAAATGAACAAATCCACAAGGGCCGTGACGAAGATTCGAACCTACGTCCGAGGGGATCCCAGACGCTGATGCTTCATGTTTTGTATTGAAGTAAGGGCGAAGAGGTAGAACGGCCTATTGACAGAGCTCGAGTGCATGGGGGAGTTGTGTAAAATCCTGGTTTGTGTCTCGGAGAGGCTGCAAGATCCATGTAAGTTCAGTAGAACTTCAGTTGCAATTCTTTTAACTGAGGCAGGGTCCCTACTGAGGCAGAAACAAAGAGTTTCTTTCATTTGATGCCTCTGTTCACCTAGTAGGGAATAGGTACATGGGAGTTGAATAGTTGGTGCCGCCTGAATCCTGGGAATTGAGTGTACGTGTGCTCACCTAGTTGTGCTTGCGGGGGTTGAGCTTTGGCTCTTTGGTCCCGTCTCATGACCAACACGTGTGTGTGTGTGTGTGTGTGTGTGTGTGTGGTGTGTGTGTGTGTGTGTGTGTGTGTGTGTGTGTGTGTGTGTGTGTTGGGAGAGAGAGAGGGAGGTGTGGAACAGAGATGATAAGAAAATTAGGTCGAAAGTCAACTTTATGAGGAGAGAGCCCCTCATAAAGCCAAATTGTATTTACAATTCATAAATTGTAAATACAATAATCAATACACACACACACACACACACACACACACACACACACACACACACACACACACACACACACACACACACACACACACTGCCGCTAACCACACGCGTAGAACATGCAACAATTCTCTACATGCAAAATAACCATTTACATTTCAACTAACACTTCCCGACCCTCGCCTCTTGTGGACAAATACTCTTTGGTGCAGTATACACATACACCAGGCACGCACATACACCGGACACGAACATACACCAGGCACGAACATACACCGGACACGCACATACACCTGACACGCACACACACCAGTCATACATACACATCCTTCTTCAAATAAACTTGCAGTATAGGGAATACTACAATTAGTGTGCACACATTCATACGCAAACCTTTACTCATACACATTCACATATACACATAAATACACGCAAACATACTTGCATATCATTGACAAAACACACGTCATAAAACACACATTATATATATATATATATATATATATATATATATATATATATATATATATATATATATATATATATATATATATATTCTGGCCTCTGGTTCACTCCTGTCGTTTTTGTGCAATTTGGCATTTATCTCTCTTCGATTGCAGTGCCTCCTCGTCCTCCTCCTTCCTATGTCGAAGAAAGGAAAGACTAAAAAATCCATTATAATCAGCATGTCTTCCTCTGTTATCTTTATTATCATTATGTTTCTTATAATGCCTTCGTTTCTAGCGCGCCCATTCATCTTTTTGCTTCTTCTCTAACATATCTTCCAACTCTCTCTCTCTCTCTCTGTTATCTTAAGCGATTAACAAACGTTTACTGAATTATTATGATCAAGATTCATAGGTATCTTCCGCCTTCATAGTTTCTTCTTTATTTCAAGAAATTTCCTCGGTCCCGCCATCTCCACGGAAAAGAATAGGAAAAAAAGAACTCTTTTGTCACCTGAGTAATTCTGGCCCCAAGGCAGGGCCGCACGGAGGGCCTGGTGGCGTGTTAGTAAGTGTTCTCCTGGCGTGACTTCCAGCTATGTTTGAGGATGCTCTTCTCTCTCCCTCTCTCTCTCTCCTCTCCCATATCCCACAGCATCATCGGCTTTCGCGTCTCCTAGCCTCCCACCCCAAGCCACACTATGGTGGTACACAGGAGGGCTCTTGTGTTTGCTACACTTCCGTCCCCCAATATTTGTGTCTAGGCCATTATGTTGATTTTATCATATTTGATATGTTAGGTCTTCCTGTGTCTATATGTTGGTCTACTTCTGTGTCTCCCTCTGTCTCATTTTTCTACATGTTTCTCCCGCTTTCTCTTTCTCTTTTTTATCTCTTTTTCTCCTTTTTTTAAGCTCTTCGTCATGTTCATTTGGTAGAGATGATCATGAATTGATGACAAAGTGGCTCTTTATGCGTTAATATTTAGCCTTTATTCATTCTGTTTTATTTCAATTTCTTTATCATATTTATTGTGATCCCAATTTTGTTTCTCGTCCAATTCTTTCATCTTCATCTTTCTCACCTCCGCTGATTGCTTATTGAAAAAGTTATTTATGAATTTAAAATAATTAACTGTACATAAAAACTATTATCACTTCATATTGATTATAAGGGAATCTCTGTTATTGTCTGATCTTGAATAATATTTATGTTTGATTACATATTCGAAGTATGATAGAAAAATTCTGTTCTTTTATGTTCGTAGGAGACTTGTGTTCACCTGTTCACCTTTTAGTTACTGGTGTTCATCTCGCTGGTAATCCTGGAATTAGCTTTCATCCTGCTTCAATACACGATTCGTTCTTTTCAGTAATTTTACCGCTATATTTGCATTTATTTTTCCCGCTCTTGTATCTTCTATTCATCCATTCATTTCCCCTTGAATTATTTTTACTTTCCGTCCCCCTCACCTATCAAGATCATCTCTTGGCGGGTGAATGCCAATCCTATAACAGTTATTTTTTGTACACAAGTCAAAGAAATCAAATATTTTGCAGGCGAGGAGTCACAATAACGTGGCTGACCAGATCACACACTAGAAGGTGAAGGGACGACGACGCTTCAGTCCGTCCTGGACCATTCTCAAGTCGATTCACAATCGACTTGAGAATGGTCCAGAACGGACCGAAACGTCGTCATCCCTTCACCTTCTAGTGTGTGGACTGGTCATCAAATATTTTCCTTATAATGCAACATGTAAATATGCAATCACATGTTAAATGCAGCCTAAAGTCTCCATTTACAACACTAAGTCAGCTCTATATAAAAATATTTTACGTTCAACAACTGCATGCATCGAAGCTACAGCTGTTTACATAAACACCTGCAAAAAAATAAGAATACAACAATGTTAGCTGATACCACGTCAAAGGCAATACATTCATGCAATATCTATATTTTGGATATACAAAAAAACATTAATACAATAATACAAGAGTGTTAGCTAATACAGCTTCAATAGTCAACAATTTTCCAGAAATACACGCATGCAATACCGCTGTCAAAATTTTATTTCAAACTCAGTATTTTTATGAGTCAATGTTAATTTATAAAATATTATATTTAATTATCAGATTTTTTTAAATACTCTTGATGATGGAATGTCATTCGTTCAAATACATACATACACATGTGGTTTAAATATACATGCCTGTATTCTTGAGTGTATAACATGCATACGCTAGTGACCATAATATGCATTTTAGTATTCTTGTGTTTATATTACACATTGATGGTTGTAAAATTTATGTATGTATACACATGTGTATATATACATACACCAATGATTTTAACATGAATTTTTATGTAGATATTATCCATACTCATATGACTGATATTAAGCGTAAGTCTCTTCTTAACAAGAGCCTCACAGAGCCTACTTACGGCCTATCACCTCTACGCTTTTATTAAGGCTTTAATCAGCCTTTACCAGTCTTAAGTCTTGCATTTAAAAACGATGTTAAGTATATCAATTGAAAGAAAACATGTATGATGTATAGTTACTGAAAGAACGCGGATATTATGTATATGCACTGCAAGAAAATTACATATACATAGTAAAATAAAACAAATATGTATTTAGACCAATCAAAATATAAATAAATTATGTAGGCCTTCTTAAGACAGCTTTTATACAGATCTACTATAATCAGTGATTATGTTGGTCTTATGAAGTCGACGAAAAAAGTATAATTTAATAAAGTATTCATAAACTAACCCGCTGAATAATAGGGTCTATAATTAATAATCAATTTGATTAGTCTGTTACGTCATTATAATTTTTACTCTGACTTTTCAAAGTGAGAATCAGTCTAAAAATTGGCTTTGAACCCATCATACATTTATAAATATACAACTATACTCGCTGTGTACTTCTATACACAAAACATAAACCAATACACACAAAATCTAAACACAAACTACAGTACCTAAAATACATAATACACACCAACCTAAACGCGCTATACAAATATTCTCACAATATACAACTATACACGAGAAATCTACAACATAATTGCAAGTTGGTGCCAAAAACTTTCGACTCTAAATACATCATATTCGATATTAAATCTCTATTGTTACAGGTATTACAGCTCAGTGATTGTTTTCAGAAACAATCATACAGCTAAATACCAAGAAATTCAAATATATTTTGTATTCACTAAACAAGTGTACACAAAAGCTGAAAAAGTTGACGACAATTTCAGAAAATGTGCGCGTTGTATATAGTCAAATGTTGGTCCATTAAATATTAGACTTTAAACAGTCTGTTTTCATGCCTTAGACTTTAAACCCAAAATTTGTTCACATACATCAGACTTTGAACCCAAATTCTGTTTAAATACCTAAGACTTAAACCCCAAACTTTAAAACAATAATTGGTGAGCATTTGGCAAATTTTAGACCCTAAATTATGTTTACATACCACAGACTTGAAATTCAAAGTCTGTTTACATATCTAAGCGAGATTTCGTCTATTCTTTCTCGGTGTTTCCTCGTTACTCAAACTACGGGTCTCTCTAACGATTCAGACTATTTCACAAAAATTAAGACTTAATATGAGCAGGGTAAAAACATGCCAAATTTGCATGCAAAGACCACAAAATTATCCAAGACTCAAAACCGGAATTTACTAACGTGAAAGAATTTTTCTTTTCCTATAAAGTTACGGAAAGTTTAAATATATTTCCCCATGGTGTCGTCGGCAAAAATTTAATATAGATCGTTTAAAACTATTAATATCCAGAGAATTCATATTAATATCTTCGTAATGTGTGTCGCAGGAGACATTTCCATGCACAATGAAACAAAATAACTTGATGTATCTACGATAAAATGTTGAGGAAATGAATGGTAAATGCAGGGAGCCGGTCGGCCGAGCGGACAGCATACTGGACTTGTGATCCTGTGGTCCCAGGTTCGATCCTGGGCGCCGGCGAGAAACAATGGGCAGAGTTTCTTTCACCCTATGCCCCTGTTACCTAGCAGTAAAATAGGTACCTGGGAGTTAGTCAGCTGTCACGGGCTGCTTCCTGGGGGTGGAGGCCTGGTCGAGGACCGGGCCGCGGGGACACTAAAAAAAGCCCGAAATCATCTCAGGATAACCTCAAGAAGTAGTAGGGGGTAGATGTTGTAGTAGTAGATTTCTACTGGTTGTAGAAATGTCCACTGATTGCTGCAGTTGTTGTCATAGCAACAGTGTTGTTATCTGACCCGACTATTAAACCAATCCTGATCATTTTCAAGCTGGTTTCATCACAAGTTCCTTCTCCGCGATAAACTTTCAGCCGACAGAATAAGCAAGGGAAGGGGGCGGGGAGGGAGAGTAGTGTGTAATTACCCAAAGTAATTACCTAAGTGTAGTTACAGGATGAGAGCCACGCTGGTGGTGTCCCGTCTTCCCAGTACTCTTTGTCATATAATGCTTTGAAACTACTGACGGATTTGGCCTCCACCACCTTTTCACTTAGTTTGTGCCAACCGTTTAGCACTCTGTTTGAGAATACAGTGTGTGTGTGTGCGTGTCTGTTTTTCTACCAAGTTTAATCGAATAAGAATAACTTTGTACCGTTCAGCTGATCGTGTGAACATGTTGCCATCGGATTTTTAAATGTGTTTCGCCCACTGAAGACACTGTCCCTATTAACTTGAACACCAAAGTATTATTAGAAATTCTAACTCAACAATAATCGACCGTTTGTCATTTAAACACTAATTAAAATCCTCTAACCAAGATCACATTACACAAATCAAGCTCCCATGAAATGCTAATTAAAGAGTTTTACATCATTTAACTTCTAACTAATCATAGGACACAAATTGTGTATTTTATTATATTTTATTGCTTTTTAATAACTTTCGGGAGACCTCAGTATTGACTGGTTCCACTAGCAAATTTAATCAAGATCCTGATGGTCTATAGTTAACCTTTCTTGGTGGAGTAGGCATTATATAGTGAACGAGCTTCATTATATATTCAACACCTTCAACGTCATCCTGTAAAACTATCGGAAATAACCTTTTATGTTCGTTCAATACAGAGAATATGAAATCTAATCACATGAGCATGACCGTCTTTTCTTGAAAGCATCAAAGCGTGACTTAAGGATTCGGTACATTCACCTGTTTTAAGTATATAAATATTCTCGTCTTATATGTGGAGAAAATGACAAAAAAATCATCGCCTAACTGCATTTAATCCTCTTGTGAGGCTTAAACCAGTATATAATGCAAGAGCTCATGTGTACAAATATAGAACAATTTTGACTTATTTTTAAGTCAGTACTTTGTTTAATATAATATTTCCGTCCACTAGTGAAAATATGACATTTACTAAACTTGTTAATAAAGATGTATGAATTAATTTGCTTTTATCGTGGTTTTAACGTACGCACAGTTCTAATATATAGTATATACTGCTAAGCCAAACCTTTCTTTAACTAAAAGAGCGTAAATGTTAAGCTTGATCTTTTGTGGCAGTTTACACATCAGATTGAATTCAATACGCGAAAAGGCCAGCATTTCTTCGCTGAATAATTTAAACCAACCAAACTAGTTTGGTTTAAATTCTTCAAACTTTAACTTCTTTAAGTTTAATAACTTTAAGTTTAACTTTGATAATAAATATAACTTTAATAACTTTAAGTTTAACTTCTTTAAACTTAAAGAAGTACCCCTTCTTCCCCCCAAAGCCAGTTGCAGCTAAGGCGCCTTGTTGACATCAATAATGATCGCTGGTATGGTTCGCTCCTCGCTCAGGCATCAACCCAATGCTAGCGACAACCTGCCTTGTGATCAATTTAAACTGTTTCACGACTTATGCTCTTTGTTATTGATTTCAATTTATTCATCAGATTAATATTCGTCAGATTTATTCCCCCGTCTCAATGTTTCAAATCTTACGCAGGAGGCCTGGTCGAGGACCGGGCCGAGGGTACACTAATCCCCGAAATCAACGTAATCTCAAGGTTGTCGAGACAGCATTTGACGCAGGTTGTAGGAGCATGCGTCTAGGCTTGACGTATCGTGCGGCGCAGTTTGGCGGAAGACGCAACACAAGATTGGAAAAATGTATCACAGAATGAACAAATTTCCACTTTATTCTTTTTTAACATCATTCATACTGATCAATAAGATCTCTTACGTCGTAGCAACAATATCAGAGGAACGACACTGTGCAGATACGAAGATCCAGGACAAAATAAAATAGAATAGTTCCAAATAAAGTCACTATGGGTCCGGCAAATAAAAACGCAAAAATTCGTGGTATAACCGTGATATGATATTAAGTTTCGTGTGATAGTTTTATACCAAGTTTCCCCTGCTAATTAACCGTAAGTTATATACAGAAAAAAATTTACATAAACGTTTATAGGCAGGTAATAGACAAATTAGTTTGAGGCTCTTAATTACAGGGAATATCTAATAATTTAGATATTATACATAATAATTAAGAAATATATTTGCTAGGTTATATGCTAATTACTCAACATTCACTTCCATATCAAATCATATATTTCTCTTTATTAACTCCTCCATCTAGCTTGGCTAAAAAAAAAGAAACAAAAAGTCCTTTTATGGCAAAACATATTAGGGTTAATGTATTTATAAAACGCAATATATATGACACATTTCCGTAGTTTGAGAATATCCGATTACGGCATCAGGGAGACTAAACCGGCGGGGCAATTTATTCCCCAAGTGGATAAATATGTGGCTGACTGGAATCTATTCGAGCTTTTTCGTTTATTGGTTTTAATTATTTATATTATAACCATTGAGAGCCCTAATTATTGTTTTCATCAATATTATTTAAATAATTATTTTTATTATGTAATTATGATTATACATTATAGGTGATGCATTATATAATTGTTTAGTGATTTATTCTATTTATGGTGAGGTACTTTGTGGTGTTTCTTAATACTGTACGGGGGATTTATATACTTTTTAAGGTAATTTATATACTTTAAGGGTGAGTGGTATAACTTTCAAGTTTTTTATAATGATCATTATTTTTATTATAAACATTTAATATGGCTGTTATTTTTTCATTATTTAAATTATCATAAGATAGTGACAATTTTATACATTAATCTCATTTTTATAAGTTCATTTTTTTTGTAAGTTTTTGTATTACACGTAAAATATTTTGTAAGTAAATATTTGTTAATAATATTCATCACTCTCAGCCCTCTCACTTTTGTTAAGAAACACCAACACCCAATCAACCCCTCTCACTTGTTTGTGATATCCAACCCTCATTCAGCCCTCTCACGATCTAATCATTCCATTCAAGCCCAGCCTCAATAGAACAATTAAAGAAATGTTTTCCAGCACCCCACCACAGAAATATTATGATGAACACCACTGTCAACAGCCCGAGATGACATGTTCTCTGTATACAGGTCTAATGGCGGATGAATGTGGG
>WNGS01009583.1:53010-63299 GCA_020271785.1 Procambarus virginalis
AAAGTGATGGATGGTGGAGGTGAAAGAGAGAGAGATATGAACGAACCATTCCACCAATACCGATCGCGACATACGAACACCCTCGTTAACTGATAATGTTTTGACCTTTAGAAAATATCAGCTTGGTGATTATCGACATCGTAAACACCCTACTGGCGCGCTTAAGGCCTGTTCCCTCTCTACTCCTGGGGTAATTATTGCCTTCTAACGATATAATTATAACGATATATCGCCAATGGTGTCAAGTATAACTTGGCCCCCGAAACGCTCCATGCTTTCACGCAAACAACCCTGCGTGTATATAATCTTGTAAACGGTGTTTAATCAGAAACAGTATAATACAGGATAGCCATGCATCGTGTATGATTGAGGATTGATCTTATATCTCCCCCGTCGTATAGTGCATGGCTGTATACCACGTATCTGTAGCCCTCAGGCTTCGTGGATATCATAACGATATCGTGGTGCTTTTGGCCCGATAGCTTAACCGATACTTTGTCCAGTCGCGAGGTGAATGATATCCAAATTACCCAAGTTTGGTAATAGCACGGTTGTATAGGCCGAATTCCTTGATCTATAGGCCTGTTATCTTGCTTCATAACCTTGGTGATATCTAGCCGGTTTCAGAGGTAAAATATAACCGATGTAAGACGTATGTGAACTGCTATATTTTGTGTCATCACATAGGAGTGGGGGGAGGGGGGTGCGGTATATTATATTTCCATAGATTTGTTGTTTTTAATATTGAAGAAAATTTATGATTTCTCTATTTTTCATTAGACAAATTGGCACATTCTGTTTATAAATGGGGAAGAAATCGCGCTACTTTGTTCAGACAATGGAACTTTCTATTCTTAACACGAGGAAAATAGCCAATTTATGTTCTTATAATGAAGTAAATTCCTATATTCTATTCTTACCATGAAGAGAGTTTCTATACGTTCTTTTCTTAACATAAGAAACATTTTCCAATGATTCTTTAGCAGAAATAACCAAAAAGTTATTTATTTCATTTTTTTATGAGAATGATAACAGAATTCACACACACACACGAACCCAGCGAACAGATTCGAACCCTCCTCAACTCTCCGATTGACTTTTCTTAACAAAAATAACACTTTCGCACGTTTTCCAAGAGATAACGAGTGTTACCTTTCCTTACTGACTTTGAAGATAACCAACCCCCCCCTTTCTCATAGGCAGACAACGAAAAAAATTCTTGTTATCTCAATCCTATCAAAGAGTGAAATCGAAACTTTTGGCTTTTCCTCCCACACACAATGAAATAATAAATTATTTACTTCCTATCAGCAAACAAAATAAAATCAGTCATCTAGCATTTTAAACAATATTTCTAACTGTATACAACTAAGATGTATTTTAATATTCGTTTAGCCTTTTTGAACACGCTAAAATCTTTTTTTACAAAATCGAAATGCTGTAAAACTCGGCCAGATTTACTGAATATACTCAATCGTTAGAGAAATCTAGCTCGTAAAACAACTCGATATATATTTTGCAACGTAGACCGATTCTCAGCGGTTGTATATCCGAAGGAGAAAAATGCAGTTGGATCAGAGTGGCATCTGGAAGCAATAATTTAATGTCTATCGATATGCTGCCAAGTGAAGATGTATTGGTTCCAGGTCGATCTTAGTGTGTGTGTTTATAATGTGTTTTGTGTGTGTGTGTGTGTGTGTGTGTTGTGTGTGTGTTGTGTGTGTGTGTGTGTGTGTGTTGTGTTGTGTGTGTGTGTGTTCACCTCTTAGTGTCCGCAGTTTCGAGCTGTTAGCTCTTGGACCCGGCCTTCCTAACCGTGCTAAAACTAACTCATTTTCTCTCTCATATCTGACATACTGTACATTCCTCTCTCTCTCTCTCTTTCTCACACAATCACACACACATCCCCAGGATACAGCCCACAACAGCTGTCTAACTCACAGGTACACTGCTAGGTGAACAGATTCATCAGGAGAAATGAAACTCAGCTCAATTATTTCTGTCTAGCTGTGAGTCGAGGACGCTAACCAATGAACAATGGTATATATGTATATATATATATATATATATATATATATAGATATATATATATATATATATATATATATATATATATATATATATATATATATATAATGCCATATCGTACCTAATAGGCAGTGTTCCCTAACGAGCTAAATTTTCATGTAACAAAAATTTTCCAACATTTATTCTTATGAAATGATAAAGTTTTCATGGCATTATTATATGATTGCAATGTTATGTTGGGCCAACACTAGCATAGAAATTGGATACATACGATCACTGTATTGTACAATATATAGAGGTATCGTGGGGTCGTTGGCGTGTCTGGCCCACCTGTCTTTAATGTGGAATGTGTGTTGGAAGGGGCGGAAGGAAGTGGGCTTTGTCCCACCTTACTCTATTGTATGTCTTTAGTATTATTAACAGCAAATGCACTTATGTATAATCAATGCTCTTTCAGTCTCGCTTGTTTTGATTGATGATGACAACAGCTACCTGGGTGAGCCATCAATGGGAGGGAGGACCCATCAATGGGAGGGGGGAACCATCAATGGTAGGGGGGGAGCCATCAATGGGAGGGGGAGCCATCAATGGGAGGGGGGAGCCATCAATGGGAGAGGGGACATCAATGGGAAAGGTGGGGAACTGTATATTACACTCGGCTTTAGTGCCAGGCTGATTAATATTCCATGTAGCATTATACAATTCCAAAATTTTGTCAACCTAAACAGTCAATGGCCACTTTTAAATGCTCACCCGAGTAAATGATTGGCAAATGGATGCAGAGGAAAAGGAACATTTGCAACTATTCTGGTAAAGTTAAGACACAATACACATATTTTAATACATATTTTCCCATAAAATAGTTCAATAAACAAGTTAATGTTGATTATCGACCCAATAATCATCAAACAGTAATGTTTTGACATAAAACGTTCTAAATATAATAATAATAATACTTATTATTAATTAAAATAATTATTTTACAATTTATTCATAAAATATACAAAGGACAAATTTTATAGTTGTGATTCAGTAAATACAGTAATATTGTATATAATATTGAGCCACTAACTGCCCACATCGTTGCAGGCATAGACCGACAGATGCAACAAAATATGTCTAAGCAGTTTAGTACAATATGTAGGGAAGATAGATCACGTTTAGTGATTTGATTATGTCTTACTAGATCTAGTTAGGTCTAAGTCAGGTAGTTAGCTTGCATTTATCATAATCGTAAAGACAATATTGGGCCAACGTTATATAAACGTTGGGTCAATGTTATATCAGCGTTGGGTCAACGGTATATCTGCGTTGGGTTAATGTTATCAACGTCATTTGCAAAGTTATTTTCCCTGGAGAAGTAAAGGAGGATGTGTTCGTGGTTCGAACATATTCTATGTCCGTTCGTACCCAAGGCCTGGTCTGGGACCGGGCCGCGGGGACGTTGAGCCCTGAAATCATCGCAAGGTATGTCAACGCCACAACTAACACAGGAATTACCAGGCACAAGAAAATAAAACCCAAACCAGTATAGCGTGAACGAGTCAAAACGCAAATTTGGAAGACCAATAAAACCCTCCCAGTTCACTGTTGTGTTTCGACAAGCACTGATAAAGCCTTTCAGGATTTGCCTGCGCGTCCGACCCATCATGCTAAATCGCGTTTCAACATGCACAGAAGAGTCACGTGATGTTCAGCCTTGCTCCCTCACGGCCTCTGTACGCACTGAGATAAAGTCTGTATTACGGCTTAAATAGAAATGATCACTGGTATATTTTTGTTATAGATATAAGGGGGGTGGAGGGGGCAAGAGGTCGCAATATGCTCTAATTGACAACACAAAATGTTGATAGGAAACGCTATATATATACGTCTTGAAGATATGTTGCAAGGTTTTTGAGATTGTAATGCTATTGGGATCACCTCAGGAAGGAGCCTGGTAAGCTCCTTCCTGTATCCGTTACTCCAGACGGATACAGTAAAGTTGACGGATACAGCAGAAGGACGGGTAGTGAAACAATCTTGTATCACTGTGTTCTTGTACGCAGCAAGATCCGCGAGACTCGTATGTGTTTGTATCAGACAACATTAAAAACTGCATGTGATTGGTTGTACAAAAACCTGCGACCAATCTGCACTGCTCTCCTACACACACAATTATGACCAAATAATCGTCCCTAAAGGCAGGGCCCTGGAACTGGAGCGCTCTCAATTATTTACATTTTCAGAATATGTCGAAGAATGAAAAAAATCGAATTTCGAACATTTGAAGAGAATGGAACAATTATCGAAAATGTTTGGAACATTGTCTGGCATCGAACCCATCATGATTAAAGGCCGGGGGCCCCAGAGCTGGAGCCCCAAAAGGCCAAAACCTTTGTATAGATTCCTCGTTTGACCAGCGTTATTCTGAACTCCGTTCCACTGCATCCGAGTGAACAGACAACAGAAAAACTATTTTGAATCAATTTGCAACATCCAAGTTCATCCAAGTTCATCCAAGTTCATCCAAGTTCATTCAAGTTCATTCAAGTTCATTCTCGATTCAGTGAATCGTTACAACTAATTAACTGTGTGTGTGTGTGTTACCACCTTTTCCCTCATGATGGCCATTTAATTTAAACCCCCAAGCAATGACCTCGTTCTTATGGCGCCAGTGATAATTACTAAATCACCAATTATCACTCGTTCAGCGTAACGTATTCAGAAATAAAATACAAAATCTTTATTACAATGTCTTCCACGGACTTCCATATATTGTAATCACCGGGAAGAGCCCTTAACACGTCTCGGGAGAAGACAGTCTGCAAATTACACTGAAAATTACTATACAGATCTTCGCATATTACAAAATTAAAATAAAAACTGACAAAAAGAGAGAGGAGATAAAGAAGAATCGCATAAAGGAGACAGAGAAGAAGGGAGTGATGAAGGGGAGAATGAAACAAACGAAACACTAATAATAGATAAATATAATTAAATTTGTAGTATTTGTATTAATATTATTATTAATAACATTGATTTTAATCATTATCATTATTATTAATAATATTACTAATTTCTCTGCTAATATTATAATATCCTTTCATATTACAATATATATATATATATATATATATATATATATATATATATATATATATATATATATATATATATATATATATATATATATATATATGCTAATAACACGGAACTTATAATTATATGAAATTATAATCTGATATAAAAAAAATGTTATAGCTGGAATCTACTAATTTGCCGTTTAATTTGTCTCGCTCAAGCATTTAATAATATACAAAATAAATGGATACGCTTTTTTTTTAATAAGTAATTATGTAATATATTTTGAGAGTGCTATTCTAGAGCAGTTTTTACTTGTTTAGATTTTAAAAGTTGGTGAGTGACCTGTAAGTAAGGGGTGTGAATTTACAATATAAATTGCATCTGTAGGAATGTATATAAGAACTACAGAATGAATAACTTTGTGTATAAACACTAACACCAGCTGCTATATACATAGAGATGTGTTTAAATCAGCGGAAACAATGATTCGTGACACACACATGCTCTTTTATCAGTTACAGAGCAGCTAATGTGTGTGTGTTTGTGTATATATAATGTGTGTGTGCATGTCACTAGTTACATAAGTTTGATGAAGGCGGATGTTTAAGCGGAATATGCGCGTCTTTCATAGATTATGTTCTTATCTCTCGAGTATATCTGTAGCTATTCAAGTTTACATGTATTATTATCAAGACCACAAAGTTGTAATATTAAATACAGCTGATATTATTCCTGATTTGCTTTCTTTTCTGCTGTAAATTAAGCCTTCAACAATGACGTAACACCAAATCTAATTTCTGAAGCGTACACATGAATCGGGTAAAGACAGCAGCGTACTCTACGCTAGCAAAACTTAGAAGATCATTCTGAAGTCTTAGTAAGGAGACATTTACAGCACTTTACTCTGCCTACGTGGGACCAGTCTTTGAATATGTATCCCTGTCATGGGGCCCCTACCTAAAGAAATACATAAGGGAACGTAAAGGTTCAGAAATTTACTACGAGGCTCGTCCTAGAATTGCAAAGGTATTATACAAAGAGTGACTGAAGGAACTGGACCTGACGATGTTAGGAAAAAAGGAAGTAGCGGAGATATATGATAGCAGCATACAAACATCATTCAGCAATATACAGCATACGTAGAGCCTCAGGAATCTGTACACCAGTAAATTGACTGGTGAGAGGCGGGACCAAAGAGCCAAAGCTCAACCACCGAAACAACTAGGTGAGTTCAACTAGAGAAATACAAAATACTTAGGGGGATTTACAGTGCAAATAGACGAAATGTTCACACGGAATACCACCACCCCCCATACACACACACACCAGCACCCCATACACACACACACACACACACACACCAGCACCCCCCCACACACACACACACACCAGCACCCCCCCCACACACACACACCAGCACCCCCCCCCCACACACACACACACATACCACACATCCTTCAAAACAACCCATGTCCTCTGGCTTCCCACGAACTAAGCAGATGCATATAGCGAGCTTTTTCTTTACACGCTTCAATTTTCTCTAAAATCTCTTGCTTGAGCTAGTTTCTTCTCTCCTAAGGCGCGGAGCTCCAGAGCTGGAAGCAGCCCGCTCTTGTAGAAATTCTTGAAGATTGAAGATGCGAACCGTGAACAACTGTGTTTTTTGTTACATATAATTTCATTGTCTTCCTGAATTTGAGGGTGTACTTTGTTAGGAATTCTTGAGAACTTTGTAGAAGAGTTCAAGAGTTTATGAAGACCAAATGTATTGTTTTTGATATTGCATTATTCGAGTTAAAATTATAATTTTGGGGAACTGAGAGGCAAATGTAACAATGAAAGTTCAGCCAGTCTGTATAATTCCGTAACTTGCTAAGTTTTTTTTTGTTGTGTTGAACGTTTCTGTATTTTGTTTACTTAAGAAATGTTACTGTAATTGGCAACATTGCATGACCCTTTTCTGTGCCTGAGTGTAATGTGAAATGTGGCCGGTTTCTTGCTTGGCTATCTGGCTTGTCTGAAATTTCAAGGCAATTACTTTCCTGAAGCACTTCTGGCGCTTGCATGCCATGAGTGCTTTGTAAGTGTCAACGATTTCAGGAATATCATAAGTTAAGTGGATTGTTTGGGCTCGTACGTTTCTGGCCAGGAAAAACACCTGCCTTTTTTACGGNCACACACACACACACACATACACACACACACACAAAAGTTATTTCTAATATCTCTGTGGCCCAAATGAGCCACAGAGATATTAGAAAGAACTTTTGTAGTGTCAGAGTGGTTGACAAATGGAATGCATTAGGCAGTGATGTGGTGGAGGCTGACTCCATACACAGTTTCAAGTGTAGATATGATAGAGCCCAATAGGCTCAGGAATCTGAACACCTGTTGATTGACGATTGAGAGGCGAGACCAAAGAGCCAGAGCTCAACCCCTGAAACACAACTAGGTGAGTGCAACTAGGTGAGTACACACACACACACACACACACACACACACACACACACACACACACACACACACACACACACACACACACACATAGCCAGAAAGATGGCTTTCTAGCCATCTTCTGGCTAGAAAGATGTCTAATGATGATAAAGATGTTTACCCAAGCCGTAAAGCTCGATCCTACAAGCACAAACAGCCCAGTACACTTTAACCCACAAACCTGTCACTCTATCATCTAAGCCAGGGGAAGGCTTTCCATTCACCTGGGCACTAGGAGACTCGAACCATGGACCCCAGGTAACGTGTGAAGCCCAAGCTCTTATCGACCGAGCTATTAAGTAGCCTTAATAAGGAAAGGCTGTCAAGAAGGACTGAACAATCAAACTGCAACCCAATCCGAGGTCGACAGTGTCGTGACAGAAACTATATATTAATTACATAAATGAGATTCGCGTGATGTTGCATTATTCAGCTGTTGTTGTTGCTGATCATCGCCTCCAAGACTGTAAGTGAAGAGTTATTAATTAACACGATCTCATGCCCCTGTTCGGGTGGGTAGGCAGGATCTGTCACGGCATTTCCCTGCCTGCCTCTAATCTTGGTTAGAATTAATCGTCAACATATCGACGATAGAGTGAGTTTAAAGGATCGTTTTAAAAAAAAATATATTAATAGTTTGATTTGATAATTATATATAAATTATAATATAAAACTATATCATATAATATTATATAGTTTTTAACAGTTATATTTTCAATGTTGATAAAAGCTGTAGATTCTATTAGTAATACTCATATATTTTTCCTCGGTATTTTCCACCAAATGATGTGAATTCCCCGAGCGTCCACGAGACAGTCCTGCCTCATGGGTTTATACCGTCACAAGTGGCAGGGGTTTCTGTCTACAAATACCGATATATGACATTTTAAATATCTCATTAAGCTCACACAATTTTCATTTGACATTTTTATTTTACTTTTTGTCCACCACTGGAGTTAATAACCAGCCTACACGTATAGATTAGTCCTGGACATAAGGCAAAACTACAGTAAACTCCAAAGTGTGTTTTTTTCTTCAAAATATATATATACCGTTAATGTGATTTAATTGTGCAAAGTAAACTATCGTAGTGGTCTTAACAATCCTCCCATTAATTGATTGATCCTAAAGCCAACACCAAATTGGGGAATTTATATATATGAAATCTTTTTCGTTTTGAGGTTTAACTATGTATATAATTTATTTTTTGGACATTTGAGAAGACTGGGAGCGGGGAAATAAAGAGGTAAACACATTTGTTTCGAATGGGTGATATTTCTATATATAGTGAATATGGGTTCACCATTATCACTATTGTAAAATAAACCAGTTTACTATTGTAAACTATAGGCAGCTGACGGATGCAAAATTATTGTTGATGGCTAGTTAAAAACTGAAAGAGAAAACAGTTTTTTTTTAAGTAACACTTCTGTGATTAAAATTCATATTATGACAATATATGACGTGTTTTACCATACACATTTGTAATATATATATTTATGAGGTCTTAACCCACCTCTCCATTTTTCTCCCCTGTCTCCACCCCCTTTTTCATTTCTCCCCCTCTCTCATTCACTTTCCTCCTGTCCTCCCCTCTCTCCCCCTAAACCCATTCTTCCCTCTCCCCTCTCTTTCTTTCCTCTTCTCTCCCCTCACTCCCTCACCTCCTTTCCTCCCTCCCTCCTCTCTCGCCTACAAAACAGCCACAACAGTGTGCCCAACTTCGGGTCGACCTAACCTAACCTAACCTAACCTAACCTAACCTAACCTAACCTAACTCCACAAGTGCTTTTGTAAATTGCTTTTCATCCGAACTTGGAATGTCAATGGACAAAGTACTTCGTCAAATATTGCATAGAGTCTAGTCCCCCCCTTGTATATCTGGCTGTCAAACTATCGTTGTGATTAGTGAGTATGAGATGTGTGGGTTTTTGACGACAGGATTTATTGATCAGATATACGTGGATGTGTGTGTGTTCAGTTACAATGTTTCTCTTAAATTGTGTGTGTATGTGTGTGTGGGTGTGTGTGTGATTGTAAATAAAAAGGGGTTATGTTCTTGTTCACTCTTGTTATGCTCTAACAATATCACACCTGTTCTTATTAAAAATAGCCTTCTGTGCTAGACTCTTCCTCATAATAGAAGGCCTGATGTCAGATGGATAATATATTCATCAGCCAGAGATCTCTTGCAATGACAAGTCACGTCTAATCATCATATTTTTCTCCCACTTGGAACAGACAATCGCTTGGATAATATATCTCTCTCAGTGATTTATTTTTCTATCCTTTTTTTCGCCTCTTTTATCTCTCACTAACAATAATATTCGCTAAAAAACTAACAATAAGAATACTCACAGCCTTGTTATCATTACCTCTTTCGCCAGTCTCTAATGCAAAAGTGTTGGTCTGTCAATCACATTGGTCAAGTTTGGTTGGCCTAACCAAACACGTATTGAACCTAATCAACCCATCTGATCTATCAAGGCAGTTCCAGGTGGTGGTTGACCATAGTATATGATACTAAATAAAAACATCATAGACTGATAGCTTCAAAATCCTGCTTTTGTGGAAAAAGTCTTTTTTTTTTTGTAAAGTCCAAAACAAATATTCCCATCAACATTGATATTGACGGGAATAAATAAAAAAAAAAACTGGGAAATAAATTAACGTACAAGTTTAATCCCCTTTTTTGAGAAAAC
>WNGS01009584.1:0-22765 GCA_020271785.1 Procambarus virginalis
TCAACACTTAGCTTGCTCCTCGTGCGTCGACAAGATAGTGGCCTTAGGCTGTCCTGGGAATGTGGTCCAAAGGTGGTGGCCAACATGGTGCCACTGCGGGCCTTCAGGAGGGTGGCCGCGGTGGCGGGTGACGTCACAGCACCCCACCGCCACCCGGGCTGCTCGCGCGCGGGTAACGGTGGGGGGTGGCCGCGGCGGCGGGTGGCCGCGGGCGGTGGGTGGCCGCGGCGGCGGGTGGCCGCTGGCGGCGGGGGCCGCGGGCGGCGGGTGGCCGCGGGCGGCCAAGGGCGGGCCTGGGTTGGCCGCGTGGCATACACACATGTGGCTGGGGAATCACCACTACCCCCAACACACTAGAGCATGACTCGCTCTTACACTGGGGTGACAGGAGTGACACTGGCCGGCGTCACCTTCCCATGGACGACGTCGGGCGGAATTCAAAGTCCAAGTCCCAGTTTCTCGCAAATTTGGGCTTCGACACACCCAGGTGGCTGGAGTGCCATGCAATATGAGTAAACTAACGACAGGAGCGATAACGGTGGTGGGGGGGGGGCAGGCCCGCCACCCCCCCCTAGACACTCTTCACACCTGGTGCCCAATTCAAACTAAAACTCTTGGCGGCTAGAGAGACTCACTTCCCCATATTTCTCCCCCTACCTTGTCTTGACCAATAGCAGGAAGCCGGCACGTCCTCATGCCGCTTCCAGTAACCCTTTCGCGCCAAAACTCGGCATAGGAGCAGGGTGCCTAGACCAATCACAAGTGCCCCTCGCCTGTGGCGTGGCGTGACGTCACAAGGAGGGTGAGGCCTAACACAACTCAACGTCTCCCTTTGTGGGGGGGGGGGAAGGCAACGTTCCCCCACTGTCCCCCCCACCCGTAACGGTTTTTGTGTTATACTACCTCTCAATCTCTCTGTTTTACAGAAAGGAAAATTTGCTGTAATTTCTCTACAGAGCAATCACAGACCTCTAATTAGTTTTAACTGACAGCATTTAACATAAGCTTTATATGACACCCAACAAGTATATGTAAATTTGAAAGCTTCAGTTTCTAGAGTCCCTAGAGCGACTAGCATATTCTAGAAACTAGGAAAACTACAGAGGAGATTCTACATCTCCTCATAAGCCCAACAAGTCTATGTGGGTGGGGCGAGGACAGGTTGACGAGTTTAGCAGTTACCAGGGAGGATGTTCTTAAACAAATAGTAAAACTCAAACCAAACAAATCCCCAGGGCCGATGAAGTGTTTGCCAGAGTGCTGTAAAAGAATGCAAAGAGGAGCTTTGTGACCCCCTGTCAATCATATTTAATAAATCAATAGAGTCAGGCAGAGTGCCAGAGTTTTGGAAAGTTGCTAATGTGATACCAGTTTTTAAGAAAGGAGATAGATCACTTGCGTCTAACTATCGACCAATTAGCCTAACGTCTATTGTGGGAAAGTTACTCGAATCTATAATAGCAAATAAAATTCGTCTTCATCTTGAAAAACATAAATTAATAATTGAGTCGCAACATGGTTTTATAAATGGCCGTTCATGTTTAACAAATTTGTTATCTTTTATTTCTAGCATAGTTGAGGCAGTTGATAGTGGTAAGGATTGTGATGTTGTGTACCTTGACTTTAGCAAAGCTTTCGATACAGTGCCACATGAAAGACTGATTAAAAAATAGAGGCTCATGTATTGGTGGTGTGCTATATTAAGCTGGATTAGGGCATGGCTATACCAAAGAAACAGAGAGTTAGTATAAATGGAGTCAAGTCAGAGTGGGAAAATGTTGTAAGTGGAGTGCCTCAAGGCTCTGTCTTGGGACCTCTGTTGTTTATAATATATATAAATGATTTAGATTTTATATAACGATTTGAATATAAGATTTAGCTGTCCTCCACTAGGGACAAGGGAGTTATTAGATGAGGCACTGATAGGGTTAGCCGTCAGATAAACCACATTGGGATAGGAATTTATTGAGGTTATCCCCTTTTTGACATTTAACTGTTTTTACTTTAGTTCACGTTCTAGTTGGTTTATGGAGAAGAAAAAGTACATCTCAAAAGAATAGAGTAGCTTAGGCTATTTCTAACCTCGTGTATATAAGGTCCCTCAAGGGGCTCACAAACCTATACAGTACACAGCTATTAATCATATTTTATACTTTACATTCCGATGGTAATCACATGGCATACTGTGAGATGTCTTATTGACTATGTTGCCCCTGTCATTTTTCTTGTTTTGGTAAAGGCAGACTAAAGAAGTTGGAGAAGGTAGTCATTTGAAAGAAGGAACCCAATGGCAAGAACAAGGGAGAGAGGGGAACCCATTGGCAGGAACAGGGGAGAGAGGGGAACCCTTTGGCAAGAACAGGAAAGAGAGAGGAACCCATTTTCAAGAACAGGGGAGAGGGGGGGATATACCCATTAGCAAAAACAGGGGACAGAGGTTAACCCATTAGCAAGAACAGGGGAACCCATTAGAAAGAATAAGGGGGTGGAGAGAGGGGAACCCCATTGACAAGAACAGGGGAGAGATGGGGACCCCATTGACAAGAACAGGGGAGAGAGGGGAACCCATAGGCAAGAACAGGGGAGAGAGGGGAACCCCATTGACGAGAACAGGGGAGAGATGGGGACCCCATTGACAAGAACAGGGAGAGAGGGGGAACCCATTAGTATGAAAAGGGGAGAGAATGGAACCCATTGCAAGAACAGGGGAGAGAGAGGAACCCTTAGCGACATCGAAAGTTCGAGACAAATATTTACCATGAAAAGAGGAAATAAGAACACAAGAGTCCACACTATGTCTGGTGAGACTGAGGAAACGTCAGTGAGGAGAGTGAGATGAAGAAGGGCTTCAATTTCCTTCATGTTTATCATTTTCCACTTCACTTTCTAACCTTATATATTGTCATTATCTACCACTTTTACTCTATGCGATATGATAATGGTCCAGGGCGGACCGGACAGTTGTCACCTGATAATGGTCCAGGAAGAACCTAAATGTCGTCACCTCTATTTTCAAGTGTGTGGGTTGGGTTTTATCCAATTCCGACTTACAAATCTCAGACACGATAGTCCTTACACCAGTTCTCAGTTGACCACCTGAACAAAAGAGGTTTGTCAAACAAAAATAATAACTGATTAAAATTTATCTGTGTTTCTTGCTCCTGGTGTCATCACTCGTGCAGGAGTTCATGATGAAGGTTCAGAGACTTTCATCATGAGACGTTTTCCCCGAAAACAAGTTGAAATTCGACAAGTATTAAAAGATGTTGTAGTCTTGAGCGAGGCCAAAGAGCCGTGGACCAGAGGTAGACTTGTAAGACAGTCTTCAGAGGTACCAGAGTTTATCACAGAGGTTGTGGTGAGGGGAGTCATGGATGGCCTGGCCGGTGACGTAGGCCAGCTTGTGGGCGTAGAGGCAGGGGGCAGGCACTCTCACAGGGCCCTGGGGAGAGGGGAGAGAGAGACACACACATATCAGTAGGCAGGGAGAGCAAGGTAAAGAGGACGAAGGTAGAGATAGGTAGGTGACACTTCCGCACCCCATGTCCATCAACCTTACCTTATGTTCCCCACATTCTATGTTATTTAACCTGTGTGTATGTTAGATTTGATAAAGCTGTGAACAAGTGTGCACAAAGTACTATCTTCTTTAATATAGTAGATAAAAAAAATTAGTTGTGTTTGGAAAGCAGACACCCTCAGCTGCCCAGAAAACTAACGATCGTTGCTATAGCACTTCTGGATAAATAGTTACAGGATCAGCCTGAATTTTGATCTCAAGACTCCTAGAGACAAGAGAGAGAGAGAGAGGCAGGCACTTGTCCTTGGGTAACGGTCCCGTCCCTAGCCAGTGACGTCACGTCGCCGGCAGGTTTTCCGCCATTGGTCGCGGCACCTGTGTCTACACGATGGTCGAACCTGATTGGCCGTTTCACCACCGAAGGGTACGTGCGGCCTCAAGATTTCCCGCCGAGGGAGACACAATTCTGAACTCCAGTGCTGTCTTGTGTAGACGTGGTTAGTCCTGTCCCGGCCAGAACAGGGTAATTTGCCTATCTACATCATAGTTCAGGTAGCTTAAGTGTATCTACCCCTCCCCTTCGTTATCGTCGTAGAATCTGGTAATCGCAGGGCGCTGGTAGATGTCATATAACGAAGGTACAAGATAGAAATACAAGCCATCAAACGTGTTACACCACAGGAACAACAGGACTGTAGCTAAGATCAGTGTTTATCGGCCAAGTACACTGGGATCCGTCACCATATCGCTAAGTAAACTGAAGTAAACTGTGTGAAAGGCATCGAGTTATGTGATTCCAAGTGTTTGAGTAAAGTCCTAGACGTGATATTCAAATTACTGGGGATTGTGTGGACTCTATTTATTTCGTTACCTGTATAATCAAAGTACACAAACTATCATTTCACTGTATCATTCGTCTCAAGTGTCAAATTCCTTGTGTAGACCTAGTCAGCCGATCGGTGTTCGTTCTTCATACTCCCGCCACGGGAAGGAGTTCGATTCCCTGAGGAAGCACGATAGGTAAAGGCCTATTACAGCTAGTCTGTGTGATAACTGTAATTGGACTTAAGTGTGTTTGTCATATTACACTATATTTTACACATTTAGTAACTGTGTGTTTATAAATTGTGTTTTTATTGTTAAATGTGTATTATTATTATTATTATTATAACGTCACTCCGTGTCTAACCATGACCATGTTCCATGTTTATCTGTGTGTAATGATGTAAGGAGAGAGAGAACGGCCTATTGACATAGCTCGAGTGCATGGGGGGAGTTGTGTAAAACCCTGGTTTGTATCTCGGAGAGGCTGCAGGATCCAGTAAGTTCAGTAGAACTTTGGTTTCAAGTCTTTTGATCATATCGTAGCTCAGTCCATTAAGGCAGTGTCTGGGATGCTCTTGGACGCAGGTTCGAATCCTCGTCACGGCCCTTGTGGATTTGTTCATGTCCATGTTGTCTGTCTTTCTTCACTTCCAGGGGACATGCAGTGATTATACGTGTTATTGAACTATTATTGTATTCATTGCTTTTATGACGTAAGTGTCGGTGTGTTGTGTTGTTCGGTGCTGGGGTTAAGCACTGTATTGTGTTGGTCTACGTGATCCGGTGTTGTTGTGACTTTGTGTTCATTATTGTGAAGTCAGTGTTATCGAGTTATTGTAACTAATTGATGTCATATTTAATGCGAGGTGATTAGCAATCGTGTTGGCTAATCAGTGGTTGCCAAGCGGTCTCAGTGATCGTCTAGCGCTAACGTAATTCTTCGTGAGTTAGGTTGGTCTGTCAAGTTTGACAGGACCTTGAGCGGTTACTCAAGGATTGCTAATTACCGGGAAGTTGTTGTTTGACTTCATTGAGTTGTTTTGATTGCTTGACTGTCTGTGTTGACAGTGTAATTAACTTAGTTTACCTTGTTTGATGCGACTGTCCTGGAGACAGATTAGCGTAATTGGATTTACTAAGTAACGTAATGTAATTGATTAGATCAAGTGTCATCGGTCTGTCTTTGTGTATTAACGCAATTGATTGTTTGACTGCCGTCTTGAGAGACGAGTCTTAACGTAATAATTGAGTGTTGCACGGAGGACTGTCTCAGTGACAGGTCTGTCTGTTGTTTTGTGATGTTATTATTGTTTGTCGCAGTCGTGACGAGCTGCTACTTGCGTCTGAGTGGTCGCCCACTGTGTTAAGTGTAGTTAATGTTAGCACCGCGAGCGGTCTGTACCGGAAGTGCGTTTCTTCTGGCTTGCCTAGATTTGACAGTGCCACGACGGACTTTAACGTAACGTCACGTTAAATGCATTGTATTGCTAGTATTAAGTTTTATGAATAAATTATTATTTGTCGAAATTACAAGTGCCTTTATGTTCACACGTTCTAAGACCCTTGTACTAATTATTGACTCTGCAATTACCCTTGAAAGTGATTATCGGTGTTGCTCTGGATTCTTGGACTCGAGCCAATTTCATAGCCACACACACCAAGCTATAAATGATTGTTGTGAGAACTGAGTAGTTACTCTGACAACTGCCTTCAGCAGTTACGGAAGCACACGACCCAGTGGTAAGGAGTGCCAAGGATTTGGGCTCCGGCATCGGCTCTATGCCTCCCTGTGCAGTCTTAAAGTAATAAGCTGTCATTACAGCATTTATTGTTGCTAGTGCAGTCCTTTCTGACTGAGGTCACTTGTACATCTGGCGTTAGTGTCATCACCATGTCCAGTAGTACATTTAACCCCTCACCACATCTGGCGTTAGTGTCATCGCTATCGCCAGTAAATGATATCAACATTATACACCACGGGGAATAATCTCACAGGGAGGGGTCCCTGGAGTGTGGGGTTGTCCTTGCAGTGTGGGGGAGGGGGTGTGCCTACAGTTTGGGGGAAGGGAGGGGTGTCCCTGCATTTAAAATAATATAATTTTAAGCCCCTAATATTATTATTAGGGGTTTTATATCAGGGAATTATTATATAAGTCTCCTGTAGCCCCGTTAAGTGTCCAATCCAATTGTAGTCTTGTGAAGCCCGTGTGTAAGTTGCGATAGACTCGTTCATCCTGTATGTAGCTGCTATTGCCCATGTCATGCCCCTGGATAACCTCTCTCAAGCTAGTCTGTAGTCACTGTAGCCCCCTGTAGCACTGTAGTCACCCCCCCTGTAGCACTGTAGCTCCTCCTGTAGCACTGTAGCTCCTCCTGTAGCACTGAAGCCCCTCTGTAGCACTGTAGCTCCCCTCTGTAGCACTGTAGCTCCCCCTGTAGCACTGAAGCCCACCCTGTAGCACTGTAGCTCCACCCTGTAGCACTGTAGCTCCCCCCCTGTAGCACTGTAGCTCCACCCTGTAGCACTGTAGCTCCCCCCCCTGTAGCACTGTAGCTCCACCCTGTTGCACTCACCATCCAGTTGTAGTAGAGGTAGGTGAGTTTGTAGGCCAGGCGCTGATGTCTGTCGGCGTCCAGGTTGGAGTTGACGTCGTCGATGATGTTGTAGGAGGTCGGGGTGACGGTCCCCTGCAGCACCCGCTGGCTCACTAGGTAGAAGTCGTACCTGTGGGCCACACCAAGCTGTGTTTATGTGTCAAGACCGCAGCAAGGACAGTGTTGCTCCTCATGCCACAATGTCAGAAGCAGAAGGATGAGACGTCAGAAAAGTTCTAAGACATTAATCCTTGAGGTACGTCAACACACATTACTCAAGGAACTGAGAATGATTAACAAAGAGTGAATAGAAAACTGATAAGAGCTCAAGTGAAAGGGTAACTCACGTAATGTGAGAACAGGGCCGTAAAGGGGTAACTCACCTAATATAAGAACAGGGCCGTGAATGGGTAACTCACCTAATATAAGAACAGGGCCGTGAAGGGGTAACTCACCTAATGTGAGAACAGGGCGGAACAAAACTTACAATTTGCCATTGATTATAACATTTAATATGTTCACTATAGCCATAGGTACGACTGGTGGTATGAGAAGAGAGTGTGCGTCATAGCTTAAGGTCTGACGGTACAGCCATGGTTGTGTACCTCTCTGGTAGAGTGATGACGTCGTCGCAGACGGTGCCAGGAGGTGGGTTGATGGGGCTGTCGTTGGTGGAGCCCTGCGCGAAGAGTCTCGTGTTGATCCTCTTGGTCACCACTACGAAGCTGAAGCGCGGGGAGAAGTTGTTGGCCTTGAAGCACGCCTGGCGGTGGCAAGGAAGGGAGGAGGTCACATGTATGCAATGTTGCAGTGAGACCAATTATATTGCAGTTCTTTCCCCCCCCTCCTCTCTCTCTCTCCTCTCACCTTGATAGCAGCGATCTCGGCGCCCTTGACGTAGTGAAGCTGGCCATCTCCCACACCGTCTCGGTACACCACCACGCGCTCTGGCAGCCGAGCGTTAACCTCCACGTAGTGGTACAGTGCATCTGAGGGCAGGTACACCTGAGTGTTGGTACACGTGAGTCTGAAGGCAGGTGTGTCTGAGTGTAGGTACATCTGAGCGATAAATTACACCTGGATCCTCTGAGGGAAGTTAGACGCCGTCTGAAATTTGTAATATCACAACCAGAATTCACGAAGCATTCAATAATTTACAAAACCACTTGCAAAACCTATACATCTATCCTCAATCATGGCGGCTGTGGTTACATTTAATAAACAATTTATTAACTCCAAAAAACTACCACGAGGTTGTTTATGGCAATAATAACTTTGGCTTAAGAAGTCTCCAAGCTCGCGAAGTGTTTAGTATGTACAGGTTTCGCCAGGCGAGGTACCCACTCTGTATGGCGGCGGAGAAGTTGGCCGTGAGCTCTTCGTTGTTGGCGTGGCGGGAGACCTGACCGTAGTAGCGAGTGAGGTTCCTGTTGTAGGAGGCGACCACGGCGCCCCACGACGACCCTCGCCTGCTGCTGTCGTGGTAGGCGTCGTAGCCAACCACCATGGTGTTCTGCACGCACACACACGCACACAAACACCATTAAAAAAATATGTATTATGGGTCCTTCAATAATCAATGGGATTACGGATTACGTTGAAGAGATTTAGATAATAATTATGTAATTTTGGGGATTAAAGAAAATTTGGTGGACTTGACAGCAGGACAATTAGGAACCTATATTTATATATATTTTTAGGATTGGTAAAAGATTTCTATATGATTTTTAAGTAGATTGGAAGATTTTAAAGGAACTGTAACTGTTTTGCAGTGCCATGAAGTGTCTGAATGAATTCCAATGTATTTATTATCGGCATAGACCTTTAGAGCCTCGAATCATCTTGGAGTGAGTAATGAGCTGAAGACTCGTTCCGTTTACGAAGAGGAATGTGAACCACAACACCAAGGACAGTGCAAGAGTCACACAAGGAGAGTCACACAAGAAGAGTCACACAAGGGGAGTCACAAAAGAAGTCACACAAGGAGAGTCACACAAGGAGAGTCACACAAGAAGAGTCACACAAGGGGAGTCACAAAAGAAGTCACACAAGGAGAGTCACACAAGGAGAGTCACACAAGGGGAGTCACAAAAGAAGAGTCACACAAGAAGAGTCACACAAGAAGAGTCACACAAGAAGAGTCACACAAGAAGAGTCACACAAGGAGAGTCACACAAGAAGAGTCACACAAGGAAAGTCACACAAGGAGAGTCACACAAGAAGAGTCACACAAGAAGAGTCACACAAGGAGAGTCACACAAGAAGAGTCACACAAGGAAAGTCACACAAGGAGAGTCACACAAGAAGAGTCACACAAGGGGAGTCACAAAAGAAGAGTCACACAAGAAGAGTCACACAAGAAGAGTCACACAAGAAGAGTCACACAAGGAGAGTCACACAAGAAGAGTCACACAAGGAGAGTCACACAAGGAGAGTCACACAAGAAGAGTCACACAAGGGGAGTCACAAAAGAAGAGTCATACAAGAAGAGTCACACAAGAAGAGTCACACAAGAAGAGTCACACAAGGAGAGTCACACAAGGAGAGTCACACAAGAAGAGTCACACAAGGGGAGTCACAAAAGAAGAGTCACACAAGGAGAGTCACACATGGAGAGTCACACAAGAAGAGTCACACAGGAAGAGTCACACAAGAAGAGTCACACATGGAGAGTCACACAAGAAGAGTCACACAGGAAGAGTCACACAAGAAGAGTCACACATGGAGAGTCACACAAGAAGAGTCACACAAGGAGAGTCACACATGGAGAGTCACACAAGAAGAGTCACACATGGAGAGTCACACAAGAAGAGTCACACAAGAAGAGTCACACATGGAGAGTCACACAAGAAGAGTCACACATGGAGAGTCACACAAGAAGAGTCACACATGGAGAGTCACACAAGAAGAGTCACACAAGAAGAGTCACACAAGGAGAGTCACACAAGGAGAGTCACACAAGAAGAGTCACACAAGAAGAGTCACACAAGAAGAGTCACACAAGAAGAGTCACACAGGAAGAGTCACACAAGGAGAGTCACACAAGAAGAGTCACACAAGAAGAGTCACACAAGAAGAGTCACACAGGAAGAGTCACACAAGAAGAGTCACACAGGAAGAGTCACACAGGAAGAGTCACACAGGAAGAGTCACACAAGAAGAGTCACACAGGAAGAGTCACACAGGAAGAGTCACACAAGAAGAGTCACACAGGAAGAGTCACACAGGAAGAGTCACACAAGAAGAGTCACACAAGAAGAGTCACACAAGAAGAGTCACACAGGAAGAGTCACACAGGAAGAGTCACACAAGAAGAGTCACACAGGAAGAGTCACACAAGAAGAGTCACACAAGAAGAGTCACACAGGAAGAGTCACACAAGAAGAGTCACACAGGAAGAGTCACACAGGAAGAGTCACACAGGAAGAGTCACACAGGAAGAGTCACACAAGGAGAGTCACACAAGGAGAGTCACACAGGAAGAGTCACACAAGGAGAGTCACACAAGGAGAGTCACACAGGAAGAGTCACACAAGAAGAGTCACACAAGAAGAGTCACACAAGAAGAGTCACACAGGAAGAGTCACACAAGAAGAGTCACACAAGAAGAGTCACACAAGAAGAGTCACACAAGGAGAGTCACACAAGGAGAGTCACACAGGAAGAGTCACACAAGAAGAGTCACACAGGAAGAGTCACACAGGAAGAGTCACACAAGAAGAGTCACACAGGAAGAGTCACACAGGAAGAGTCACACAAGAAGAGTCACACAGGAAGAGTCACACAAGAAGAGTCACACAAGAAGAGTCACACAAGAAGAGTCACACAAGAAGAGTCACACAAGAAGAGTCACATATGAAGAGTCACACAAGAAGAGTCACACATGGAGAGTCACACAAGAAGAGTCACACAGGAAGAGTCACACAAGAAGAGTCACACAAGAAGAGTCACACATGGAGAGTCACACAAGAAGAGTCACACAAGAAGAGTCACACAGGAAGAGTCACACAAGAAGAGTCACATATGAAGAGTCACACAAGAAGAGTCACACAAGAAGAGTCACACATGGAGAGTCACACAGGAAGAGTCACACAGGAAGAGTCACACAGGAAGAGTCACACAAGAAGAGTTACACAAGAAGAGTCACACAAGAAGAGTCACATATGAAGAGTCACACAAGAAGAGTCACACAAGAAGAGTCACACAAGAAGAGTCACACAAGGAGAGTCACACAAGAAGAGTCACACAGGAAGAGTCACACAGGAAGAGTCACACAAGAAGAGTCACATATGAAGAGTCACACAAGAAGAGTCACACAAGAAGAGTCACACAAGAAGAGTCACACAGGAAGAGTCACACAAGAAGAGTCACACAAGGAGAGTCACACAAGAAGAGTCACACAAGAAGAGTCACACAAGAAGAGTCACACAGGAAGAGTCACACAAGAAGAGTCACACAGGAAGAGTCACATATGAAGAGTCACACAAGAAGAGTCACACAGGAAGAGTCACACAGGAAGAGTCACACAAGAAGAGTCACACAGGAAGAGTCACATATGAAGAGTCACACAAGGAGAGTCACACAGGAAGAGTCACACAGAAAGAGTCACACAAGAAGAGTCACACAAGAAGAGTCACACAAGAAGAGTCACACAAAAGGTAAACAAGCCAGTATAAAGTTGCCCCAAAACAGGATAAAGCTGCCCCAAAACAGGATAAAACTGCCCCAAGACAGGATAAAGCTGCCCCAAAACAGGATAAAGCTGCCCCAAGACAGGATAGAGCTGCCCCAAGACAGGATAAAGCTGCCCCAAAACAGGATAAAACTGCCCCAAAACAGGATAAAGCTGCCCCAAAACAGGATAAAGCTACCCCAAAACAGGATAAAGCTGCCCCAAAACAGGATAAAGCTGCCCCAAAACAGGATAAAGCTGCCCCAAGACAGGATAAAGCTGCCCCAAGACAGGATAAAACTGCCCCAAAACAGGATAAAGCTGCCCCAAAACAGGATAAAGCTGCCCCAAAACAGGATAAAACTAACCTGGAATGGGATCTGGACGTTCCAGGCTTCGCCTCCCAACTTGCAGTTGATCTGAATAGCGATCTTGGTTATAATGCTCATCATCCTGCCCTTGTTCTGCAGACTCCTCCCCAACACCATCTGTGCAGGAGTATCAGGTTGGTTATACCCCAGGATGAGTGTAGATGAGTGTACCCACATACCCTCCTTCACCCCAACATACCCTCCCTCACCCTACATACCCTCCCTCACTCCCCACACACCCACATAGCCTCCCATATTCCCCTTCCTCACCCAACATACCCTCTCTCACCCCTACATACCCCTCCCTCACCCCTACATACCCTCTCTCACCCCTACATACCCTCCCTCACCCCTACATACCCACCCTCACCCCACATACCCTCCGCCACCCCCCACATACCCTACTCACCTGCGAGGGCACGCCCATGGCCACCGAGGTGTGCTTCTTGATGGCGGCGTACCTGTCCAGCTTGGAGTTGGGAAGGACGCAGAGCACCAGCTGCACGCCCTCGTGCCGCCCCACCGCCCGCACGTACTCCTGGACCAGGTCCTGGTACACGCACTCTCTGTCGGGGCACGTACACTCTTGTGTAGGGGCTGTGGGTGTAGGACTGAGATGTGTGGGGGTTGGGGGTGTGAGGGGGCTGTGGGTGAGTGGGGTGTGTGTGTTGGGGCTGAGGGGAGGTGTCGGGCTGGGGCTATGGGACAGTCACACAGCCTAACTATTATATAACATACTAAGAAACGTCATCTCTTTGAACATGCCGATTCGTTGAACAATTTTGGCTGGGCCGCCACCAAACATTTAGTTTTGGCTGGGCCACCACCGGACACTCACAGTTTTGGCTGGGCCACCACCGGACACTCACAGTTTGGTTGGGCCACCACCGGACACTCACAGTTTGGCTAGGCCACCACCAGACACTCAGAGTTTTGGCTGGGCCACCACCAGACACTCACAGTTTTGGCTGGGCCACCACCGGACACTCACAGTTTTGGCTAGGCCACCACCAGACACTCAGAGTTTTGGCTGGGCCACCACCAGACACTCACAGTTTTGGCTGGGCCACCACCAGACACTCACAGTTTTGGCTGGGCCACCACCGGACACTCACAGTTTGGCTAGGCCACCACCAGACACTCAGAGTTTTGGCTGGGCCACCACCAGACACTCACAGTTTTGGCTGGGCCACCACCAGACACTCACAGTTTTGGCTGGGCCACCACCAGACACTCACAGTTTTGGCTGGGCCACCAGCTGACACTCACAGTTTTGGCTGGGCCACCACCAGACACTTACAGTTTCGGCTGGGCCACCACCAGATTAAGGGAGCGGCCTACCCGACGGAGGCCAGAGAGCAGGTCGTCAGCCTCCTGCTTAAGTTTGGCCGGGAACACCAGCACCCAGTTGGTCAGCTTCTGACACACATTCATCGGCACATCTGGTGAGGACAGTGAGGCGTGAGGAGGGGCGAGGAGATGGAAATATTGCCTTTATAAAAAATTAGTCTAAATTTCAATCATCTGGCAGAAACATTATATATGATTTAATTTTGCTGAGAGTTAATGTGTTGGGTTCTCTTGATGTTCTTGGTGTACTATTGCTCTCAGACAGTTTATAGGCAATCCAAGGTTATACTCAATGTCTCCTTTAAAGGCAGATTCTTTGGCTAACTCATACTGAATACAAATAATGGGAAATTTGTTGAGTGTATTGATTCGGTAACTGGCCACCAGAGGAGGCGGTCATGCTTACGTGTTGCTCCTCAGTTGACGACCGAGGCATGGAGTCGGTGGTTGGGTGTCTGTCCCGTGTCCTGTGTGATACCCTGGATGGGGTCTGTTGCTCCATGATAGGGTCGCCTTTGTCTGAACTTTAGCGGACGTCTTCAGCTGGACTTGAGAGATGCCGGTAGATCATACAGCGGTTGGTATTGCGCTATTGGAGGTGCTCACTGTAACGTTGGCGAATTTGGTGGGAGTGCAGAAAATTCAAGACCGCCGTGTGGTGGTGAGATTTATCCGACAAGATGTGTTCCTGAAGTTCCACGATCGGTGTGAGGGTTGCTCTTTCCCTCCGCCTGATGGTGCTGGCACTGTATGGGTGGTCAACTTGAGTGTGAAATCGACGTACGTGGCGGTGCGTGGTGCCTGTTTGAAATGACGGTGGGCTGTTGACCAGGCTGTTTGGGAAGGTGTTAAGTGTGTGGTGGAATAGGGTCTCTGTGGCTGCTCCCAGATGCATGCGGAGAGCCGGTGGAGCGTCCTGTGCTACCAAGTCTCGCTGGTCTGCTGGTATGTATGTGGTTGAGGATACGTCTGCGGGGCTGTGTGTGCAGCCGAATGTTCCCGTGGAGGTACACAGGCTGCTGTGGTGGTGGAAGCAGCTCCCTAGGAGGCGTCTCCCATCTGCTTTGGAAAGCGGATCTGGTCAACATGTTCCGCCAGTGGGGCTCTAGGGGTGAGGGTTTTCCCCTCGTCTCTGGAGGCGTTTGGCGCCTGCCATCAAAAGTGTGAGTCTTCCCCCCTGACGAGTTCAGAAGCGTTGGGATCTGGCTCCGCTGGTGCCGGAGCAGAGGCGGAGGAGAAAAGCCCGTCTGGATGCGTTCCCATGATTGTGTGGAACAAGTGGAGGTTAGCGGGGTGTGGTGGATGAGACTTTTGTAGCAGAGTCGGAATGGGGTGAATAGGTCCTCTGGTACTAGCCTGGGGGCCTCCTGTTGGGGGGGGTCGAGCTGTGTGGGTTCCGACTGGTGCCGATGGCCGTGATTTGCGTTTGGTATTGAAGATCAGGCCTGTCGATCCTGCCCTACGGAACTCCCCTTCTTCGAAGCTATTCAGGGTTCAACGAGAGTATCCTTTACCGCAGGGCAACTTGATTTTTTGAGCTATGACTTTGCTTGAGCTAGCGTGTGTGTGTGTGTATTCTTTTCCGTTTGTTGTTGCTGTTGAATGTTTGTGTGTGGTTTTGTTAATTCCGTGCGAGTTTGTCTGTTGTGAGGGGCGGAGGAGTATCGATCCCTTCTTGCTTGTTCGACTAAGTGTTTGCGTGGGTGCATGATGCAGTCTGATTTTGGAATGTGTTTCATTCCTTCTTGTGCGTGCCACTTTCTGACCGCGATCAGTTGTATTATTTTATCTTTGTCATACTCTGTGTTTTGTTTTTTACACTTTTCCTTGTTGGGACTTATTGTGTGTTATATGTGTTTCTTTTTCCGTTACATTTTTCCATGTCTTTCTGTGTGTTTTTTGTCTGTTTCCCTAGTTGGGACTTATTTTGTTATATTTTCCATATATTTTCTAGGTCTGGTGGTGGTACCGGCCTCTGTTTGATGAGGGCCTTGTGTGTGTGTTTATTTTCTTTTGTGTATTATGTATTTACGTGTTGTGTGGGCCTGGTTCTGTCTTTGCAGTCCCTTAACAGTGTCTTACTAGAGTAGTTCTGTTCCCTTTATGCGCGCATTTGCGCTGTGCCCTGGTTCGAGTACTGGTATTTCCATAGTGTTATATTTTTATGTCTTTGTTTGGTGTATATGTTTTGTATTGGAATGGTGCTCTGTTGCTGGTGTTGTATCCTGTGTTGTTTGGTACAGTTCTGGTGCTTTGGTACCTTGCCTTTTATTTGTATTTATATGAAATTTTATAATAAAGAAAAACATCATCAGCTCTATCATGCATCCTGAGGCACAGTAAAATCGACACCAGTTATTCCATCTATCATCATACTATTATGTAAAGACCAATCACGTTTAAACTGGTGGCGACCATTAATAAGAGCGAGTAAATATATATTAGGCTCTAGGCCAAGCTCAATAGTCTCCGCTGTGTTTGTGGGACGATCAGAGGCGCGTCGCACCCCCGTATGGGTCAATAGGCACCCTCGTATTGGCTCCTATTGACCTGCTCCCGGGTTATGGGACAAGATGTGGTGGCCACCTAGGAGAAGGCCTGGTCGACGACCGGGTTGCGGGGACGCTAAGCCCCGGAAACACCTCAAGGTAACCTCAAGGTAGCCGCTCACCCTTAGTGTGTACTTAAATGCGCTCACCTTTGACGTGCTTGTACCAGTCGGCCTCGCTGGTGTCGTAGGTGAAGGTGCGGCTGCCCTGGGTGATGACCTCACCTGGCAGGACTCGTCCCCTCACCTGACACAGTGTTTGGGAGAACCGCAGACCCCATTGCTGCAGCTCCGCCCTCACCTGCGGGAGTGATGCCGGAGTATAGCAGCTGCGGCTATTACAGAGCCGTCACATTACAGAGCCATCACATTACAGAGCCATCACATTACAGAGCCATCACATTACAGAGCCATCACATCACAGAGCCATCACATCACAGAGCCATCACATCACAGAGCCATCACATCACAGAGCCATCACATCACAGAGCCATCACATCACAGAGCCATCACATCACAGAGCCATCACATCACAGAGCCATCACATCACAGAGCCATCACATCACAGAGCCATCACATCACAGAGCCGCCACATTACAGAGCCATCACATTACAGAGCCATCACATCACAGAGTCATCACATCACAGCCATCACATTACAGAGCCATCACATCACAGCCATCACATTACAGAGCCATCACATTACAGAGCCTTCTCTAGCCATTTTCTATTGAAACTGACCAATCTATTTTAACCTTGTTGATACCTGGTTACCTGGTTGCTCTTAATCACAAAATACTGCCTATGCAAATTATATGTACTATAATTATATATCAATGCCAGGTGTCTGGAACCCTCCACTTTGAAAGGGATTTAAGTAGAGGAAGATCAGTCTCACACCTGCTGGTTCTCGAAGAGCTTAGCGTTAAATTTTCTGATGGCCAGCACCCTTTTGTCCGGAGCCATCCGCGTCCAGGTGGCGAAGTCCTTCATGAGGTTGTTGTCGCGACGCATCTCGTCTGAGAGTCCCGTGGGCACACACAGCTCCGGGATCAGGTAGATGCTGCTTATGCCTCGGCGCAAGTCCTTTTTTCTTGGTTTCGACAGGAGGAGTGGTTGGTGGGGGTCCCTGATGGCCACTTGGTACGTCTGGAGGGAAAGAAAGAGTTGAAGTAATTCAAAGCGATCTTGAGAATATCCGTCACTGGTGCCCAACCACTTGGACGGCCGGGGATTGAACGCCGACCTGTATGAAGCGAGACCGTCGCTCTTCCGTCCAGCCCAACTAGTTGGACATTGAGGTTTTCATTTGTTTTAGGAAGCCAGCTCAGGCACTCTCCCTTCGCCGCCCCTGCCACCCGAACCCAGACCCCTGAAGTCCCCCACACCCGGCCTCTTTACCAGCGCCTGCTCGCCCCGTCTCGGAAGGTCTCCTGGTGAAGACAGTCCCCCTCATAGACTCCACCTGCGTCACCACACCAGCGTCAACACACCAGCGTCACCACACCACACCAGCGTCACTACACCTGCGTCACCACACCTGCGTCTAACCTTCTGGTAGTAGTCCATATAGGTGATGTCTTGCCCCTGGCAGGAGAACTTGCTGGCGGCGGTGGTACTCCAGGCGATGTCGTCGATCCTGTAGGTCCTCTGGTTGTAGCGGGTCATCACTACCATCCCCAGCAGCTGCTTTCCCGCCAGGAACTTCTGCACGCGCCCCGCCGCCGCCGCAACAAGAAGGAAAAATGAACACGATGAGACTTCTTGTGGATGTCTTACAGGAACAGAATACATGTATGTAGGTGGTAGAAATTCGAGGACAAATTATCACGAAGAAGGCCTTTGAAATATTGTAGTCAAGGACATAGGTGCTCTGGCTTATGTCTTATGTTGCTTAAAAAGGGTAGTAATCAAATGTTTATTACATATTCAAGCCTTGCAATGTGCGATTTGACCACCTGAGGTCGGTCGAATGACCTTTGTACTACCGAGGCAAGAGGTGTTCATCCCTGCCTCTGTTGCATCATAGTCAGGGTCTATACAGGGACTTGAAAGAATGTATTGATACGGACGAAGGAAAGTAACACCATTTACAGAGTATCTGATGGCGGTAGTGTACCGTGAGCCAGATAGACTGGAATGTGGGGTAGGAAGCCTACACATTAAAAGAATAACAAGTTATGAAAATAATCCACAGAAAGCCCTGGAGGAAGTTTGAAATTTCTTTAGGACAAGAGGCTAAAATGTCAACATTTTAGACTAAATGGCTTTATTTTGCTCTAGAACCTGTTATTAAGCTTCCACGTGACCCTTGAGGTTAGACCCGGGTCAAACCATGTTTGTCATGAGGCAGCTACTTCCATCGTCTTAGTTTTTTATGTAACTGCTCTGAACCTTGGTCTCTGAGGCGATTGAATTACTGAATACTATTAATTACAAGTGTTTTATAAGTGTTGCTTCAGAAGAATTGTTCTCCCACAAAAGGGTTAACCAGTCACACATTATCCTACACTAACTGAACACTATTGAAGCCACTACAAAGGGCGTTACAGCACTTAATCACCACACATCTGAACCACTTTCTCGCTGTAGTTTAGAGTCTGTTATTGTTCATATTGATGATTTGTGTTAAATGATCATGTCCGAGGTAGCTTCGAGTTCCAGAGATCCAGGCACCCCCACCGTAGCTGAGATATTGATATACACAGAATAAATACGAATAAAAGTATGCGTGAATCAGATTAAACTAATGTTCCAAACCCTATTTAGACCCTCTCTGACCCCCCTCTCTTCCCTACAGATCATCTGACTCACGAAACTGTCGGGTTTGGTGTTCTTGATGGACCTGAGGATGTCATAGACGGTGTCCAGTCTGAGGAACTTGTGGAGGATGTCCGTCACCATGAGGACTCCAGACTCGTGCTGCCGGATGCTGGAGACTTGGCCCGGCCAGATGGCCACCCTGGTGGGGAAGGGAGGGACTTATCAGGAAGAAAGCGCCAAGAAATTATGGCTATATATCACTGGGAAGGGATCAGGAATAGGATTTGGGATGGGACGTGGGAGAAACATTGACGTGATTCGATAAACTTAGTCAGAATTTAATGTTCACTATAAATCCTAATTTTGATTGGTATCTAAATTTTATATTACGACGGTAATATAAAATTTAGCACATATAAATGTAATATATATGAGTTGCACATCTTAAAATATTTCAGTTAAATAAAATAGAAGTCTTTTCACACACCAGGAACAATTGGAAAAGTGTTGAACAGGTTGACAGAGCACCTGTCTTGCAGAAGATAGAGCAAAAGTGAGAGGGGAGGGAGGGAATTATCATGGGCAAGCGCCTTACTCTTGCGACTATATAGCACTTGGAAGGCGGTCTGGATAAGTATTTGGGATGGGACGGGGGAAGGAATGGTGTCCAACCACTTGGACGGTCGGGGATTGAACGCCAGCCTGCATGAGGCGAGACCGTCGTTCTACCGTCCACCCCCAAGTGGTTGGGGCAACATTTGGCAGAGACGGAGGCTTAGTGGGGGGAGAAGGAAAGCTCACAGAGCCCAACACTGCTTACAAAGCTCCACACTGCTCATAGAGCTCCACACTGCCCATAGGTTTGGAGCTCTAACCTGTGAGCAGTCAGGTTCCCCGCTCACAGGGAACCTGACTGCTCACAGAGCCCCTATACTGTTGGAAATAATTCCCTACATATTTCAATAGAAATTTAACCCAAACTAATGAAATAAAATCTCTGAGGATTCGTCCTCCGTTTAAATGTATAAGACCAATTATTAAATATTAATTATTAAACTGAATTCTATGAGAACTTGTCCTCAGTTATAATCATTCTTTCACTTCATGGACAAAATGAAGGGCTGACGCAACCCTAATGTTTATTTACGTTGCCTTCTTTGACTTAATTAATAAACAAATGAGAGACTAAAATTAGTTTCTGTAAAGCCTCGGTACCTTTGTACGAGCGAGGGAAATAGACTACACTTTATAGTCATGTTAGATTAATTGTATTAGTCTGATCTTCTGGTTAATCAATATGTAAAAAATAACCATTAAATATTTATAATTCCTCACATTGACTAAGAAGGCGGAGCAACGGCTATAGGGGTGACTAACACAAAACATAAGAAATATATATGAGATATATATAAAGATATATATATATCTTTATATATATATATATATATATATATATATATATATATATATATATATATATATATATATATATATATATGTATGAATGAAAACTCACACCCCAGAAGTGACTCGAACCCATACTGCCAGGAGCAACGCAACTGGTATGTACAGGGACGCCTTAAACCACTTGACCATCACGACCGGACAAAAGGAAGTGATAGCCTGAGCTATTTGAACCACTTCCCCGCCGGCACCTGGATGGTTATCTTGGCATAGCATTTTATCAAATCACCTCATTTTTTGGGGCAACACGTGAGGAACACAAATGCGAACAAGCCTGAATGGTCCCCAGGACTATATGCGAATGAAAACCCCAAGATAACCATCCAGGTGCCGGCGGGGAAGTGGTTCAAATAGCTCAGGCAATCACTTCCTTTTGTCCGGTCGTGATGGTCAAGTGGATTAAGGCGTCCTGTATATACCAGTTGCGTTGCTCCTGGCAGTATGGGTTCGATTTCTTTCTTTTCAATAAATCGTTTCCACTGGGATTTATTTTAATTAATATTTTTATATTATATTAAAAACATAAATTATTGACAAAGTTATGGTTAGTTTAGGTGAGGTTTAAGAGTGGGTTAGGTTTAGGTAGGGTTGGTTAGGTTCGTACATATATCTACGTTAGTTTTATACTCCAATTAAACAAATAACCTAGGCATATATGATAGCCAGATTTATCATTCATAAGAAAAAAAATAGAAAATATATATAAATAAGGAAACTTGGCCTATTCGGCAAAATCGGGCCTTGCATAGTAGGCCATAGTAACGGACGTATCTGGCTACTAGGTACAATATATATGATATATATAGATATATATACTATATATATTATATATAATATATATATAATATATATATATATATATATATATATATATATATATTAATGGGGTGAACCACAGAACATGGGATAAAGGGGTATAGATTTGTAGAACTAGAAGTCGGGTCCCAATAACTGCAGAGCACTATTGGCCCATCATTTCTTGATGTTTCTATATTGGAGGCGAGTCTTGAATGGGTAGAATATAATTGTGCTTTAATTGACTGTTGATTGCTGGTTGGTTGACTTCTTGATGTGTAGTGCCTCGCAGATGTCAAGCCGCCTGTCTGTCGCTTGTATCTATCATATTTCTGTGTTGTTTGCTAATAGTTCTCTGGTGATGGTCTTGGTGTGGGAAGAGATTACTATGTTCCTTGATAGAGCCTGTTGCTTATGTCCACTAATCGTAAATCGCCTGGAAGAGATGTGTTGGTTCTTGCTCATATATCTGAGTTCTTTGAGGCTTACAGTCCCCCAGTGGCATTTGAAGGCATAGACGACATTGGTCCTTTCAAAGCGTTCTGCTTTGTGTGCTGGAAGTTTCTCATGAGTACGTTGGCAGTTTTCTGGCTGTTATAGTAAATCGTCAATTGTATCTTCTTTTGTCGTAGGGATAACGTTTCTATTAACATATCTTTCAGGACCCTTTCCTCCGTTTTAGCGTGGAAAAGAAGTTCCTGTAAAATAGTCTAATAGGGGTATAGGTGTTGTATTAGTTGTCTCTTCAAGTTGCATGGCTTTCACCTCCTTTTTAGATGTCTTCAATAAAACATTGGAGAAGCCGTTGTTGACTAGGACCACCTGCCTTACCCTACAGAGTCTTCTCGACTTGCTTCCATTTCTGAGCTGTGGTCTGAAAGCACGGTCGACATAAGCATTAATAACACTCCTTTTGTACCTGTCTGGGCAGTCACTGTTTGGCATTAGGCACATTCCTATGTTTGTTCCTTAATGTAGACTGCAGTGTGGAAACCTCCGCTCCTTTCCATGACTGTACATCTAGAAAGGGTAGCTTCCCATCCCTCTCCATCTCGTAAGTGAAACGCAACACAGAATTCTGCTCAAACGCCTCTTTCAGCTCCTGCAGATGTCTGACATCAGGTACCTGTGTAAAAATGTCGTCAACATACCTGCTAGTTATGGCCGGTTCAAGTTCAAGTCGACTAAGACTTTTTTCTCGAAAGTACCCATGTAGAAGTTCGCAAACAGGACACCTAGGGGAGAACCCATGGCGACCCCATCTACTTGCTTATACATGTGCCCATCCGGGCTCAAGAAGGGTGCCTCCTTAGTACAAGCTTGGAGTAGTTTCCTCAGGATATTTTCTGGTATGTCAAGAGGAGTACAGGCCAGATCACGATACACTTGTCCATTATCATCACCGATTGTTTCATATATTATAGATTATATATAATATTATATATATTGATATATATATAGATATATATAATATATCATACTAGTAATATATATATATATACTGATGAGTCACACACCTAAACACGCAAGTAGAAGTAGATTTGCACACAACACTCACAAGGTCAGCTGACGGCACCGAAATCGTGTGCTTGCCCTCACTTCCATCCTGGATGTGTCTGGGAGTTAGACTCGACCTTTGGGCTCAGTGGTCGGGTAAAGACCTGCACGTGGATTGATCTCGTGTTGTAGTCTATGATATTATATTATATATTATAAATATATATATATATAGATAGTCTATATATATATTAATACTATATATATATATATATGTATATATATATTATATATTATGCAAACAAGCCTGAATGGGTCCCCCAGACTATATGCGACTGAAAACTCAAACCCCAGAAGTGACTCGA
>WNGS01009585.1:11716-45263 GCA_020271785.1 Procambarus virginalis
GTGTGTGGCACCATGGTAACACTGCACCAGGTGTGTGTGGCACCATGGTAACACTGCACCAGTGTGGTGTGGCACCATGGTAACACTGCACCAGGTGTGTGTGGCACCATGGTAACACTGCACCTTGTGTGTGTGGCACCATGGTAACACTGCACCTTGTGGTGTGGCACCATGGTAACACTGCACCAGGTGTGTGTGGCACCATGGTAACACTGCACCTGGTGTGGTGTGGCACCATGGTAACACTGCACCTGGTGTGGTGTGGCACCATGGTAACACTGCACCAGGTGTGTGTGGCACCATGGTAACACTGCACCAGGTGTGGTGTGGCACCATGGTAACACTGCACCAGGTGTGGTGTGGCACCATGGTAACACTGCACCAGGTGTGTGTGGCACCATGGTAACACTGCACCTGGTGTGTGTGGCACCATGGTAACACTGCACCAGGTGTGTGTGGCACCATGGTAACACTGCACCTGGTGTGGTGTGGCACCATGGTAACACTGCACCAGGGTGTTGTGGCACCATGGTAACACTGCACCTGGTGTGTGGCACCATGGTAACACTGCACCAGGTGTGTGTGGCACCATGGTAACACTGCACCAGGTGTGTGTGGCACCATGGTAACACTGCACCAGGTGTGTGTGGCACCATGGTAACACTGCACCAGGTGTGTGTGGCACCATGGTAACACTGCACCAGGTGTGTGTGGCACCATGGTAACACTGCACCAGGTGTGTGTGGCACCATGGTAACACTACACCAGGTGTGTGTGGCACCATGGTAACACTGCACCAGGTGTGTGTGGCACCATGGTAACACTGCACCAGGTGTGGTGTGGCACCATGGTAACACTGCACCAGGTGTGGTGTGGCACCATGGTAACACTGCACCAGGTGTGGTGTGGCACCATGGTAACACTGCACCAGGTGTGTGTGGCACCATGGTAACACTGCACCAGGTGTGGTGTGGCACCATGGTAACACTGCACCTGGTGTGGTGTGACACCATGGTAACACTGCACCAGGTGTGTGTGGCACCATGGTAACACTGCACCTGGTGTGGTGTGGCACCATGGTAACACTGCACCAGGTGTGTGTGGCACCATGGTAACACTGCACCTGGGTGGTGTGGCACCATGGTAACACTGCACCAGGTGTGGTGTGGCACCATGGTAACACTGCACCTGGTGTGTGTGGCACCATGGTAACACTGCACCAGGTGAGTGTGGCACCATGGTAACACTGCACCTAGTGTGTGTGGCACCATGGTAACACTGCACCAGGTGTGTGTGGCACCATGGTAACACTGCACCTTGTGTGTGTGGCACCATGGTAACACTGCACCTTGTGTGTGTGGCACCATGGTAACACTGCACCTGGTGTGTGTGGCACCATGGTAACACTGCACCTGGTGTGGTGTGGCACCATGGTAACACTGCACCTGGTGTGGTGTGGCACCATGGTAACACTGCACCTGGTGTGGTGTGGCACCATGGTAACACTGCACCAGGTGTGTGTGGCACCATGGTAACACTGCACCTGGTGTGGTGTGGCACCATGGTAACACTGCACCAGTGTGGTGTGGCACCATGGTAACACTGCACCAGGGTGTGTGGCACCATGGTAACACTGCACCTGGTGTGGTGTGGCACCATGGTAACACTGCACCTGGTGTGGTGTGGCACCATGGTAACACTGCACCAGGTGTGTGTGGCACCATGGTAACACTGCACCTGGTGTGGTGTGGCACCGTGGTAACACTGCACCAGGTGTGTGTGGCACCATGGTAACACTGCACTAGTGTGTGTGGCACCATGGTAACACTGCACCAGGTGTTGTGTGGCACCATGGTAACACTGCACCTGGTGTGTGTGGCACCATGGTAACACTACACAGGTGTGTGTGGCACCATGGTAACACTGCACCAGGTGTGTGTGGCACCATGGTAACACTGCACCAGGTGTGTGTGTGGCACCATGGTAACACTGCACCAGGTGTGTGTGGCACCATGGTAACACTGCACCAGGTGTGTGTGGCACCATGGTAACACTGCACCAGGTGTGTGTGGCACCATGGTAACACTGCACCAGGTGTGTGTGGCACCATGGTAACACTGCACCAGGTGGTGTGTGGCACCATGGTAACACTGCACCAGGTGTGTGTGGCACCATGGTAACACTGCACCAGGTGTGTGTGGCACCATGGTAACACTGCACCAGGTGTGTGTGGCACCATGGTAACACTGCACCAGGTGGTGTGGCACCATGGTAACACTGCACCAGGTGTGTGTGGCACCATGGTAACACTGCACCAGGGTGTGTGGCACCATGGTAACACTGCACCAGGTGTGTGTGGCACCATGGTAACACTGCACCAGGTGTGTGTGGCACCATGGTAACACTGCACCAGGTGTGTGTGGCACCATGGTAACACTGCACCAGGTGTGTGTGGCACCATGATAACACTGCACTGTGTGTGTGTGGCACCATGGTAACACTGCACCAGGTGTGTGTGGCACCATGGTAACACTGCACCAGGTGTGTGTGGCACCATGGTAACACTGCACCTAGTGTGTGTGGCACCATGGTAACACTGCACCAGGTGTGTGTGGCACCATGGTAACACTGCACCAGTGTGTGTGGCACCATGGTAACACTGCACCAGGTGTGTGTGGCACCATGGTAACACTGCACCAGGTGTGTGTGGCACCATGGTAACACTGCACCAGGTGTGTGTGGCACCATGGTAACACTGCACCAGGTGTGTGTGGCACCATGGTAACACTGCACCAGGTGTGTGGCACCATGGTAACACTGCACCAGGTGTGTGTGGCACCATGGTAACACTGCACCAGGTGTGTGTGGCACCATGGTAACACTGCACCAGTGTGTGTGGCACCATGGTAACACTGCACCAGGTGTGTGTGGCACCATGGTAACACGCACCAGGTGTGTGTGGCACCATGGTAACACTGCACCTGTGTGTGTGGCACCATGGTAACACTGCACCAGGTGTGTGTGGCACCATGGTAACACTGCACCAGGTGTGTGTTGGCACCATGGTAACACTGCACAGGTGTGTGTGGCACCATGGTAACACTGCACCAGGTGTGGTGTGGCACCATGGTAACACTGCACCAGGTGTGGTGTGGCACCATGGTAACACTGCACCAGGTGTGTGTGGCACCATGGTAACACTGCACCAGTGTGTGTGGCACCATGGTAACACTGCACCAGGTGTGTGTGGCACCATGGTAACACTGCACCAGGTGTGTGTGGCACCATGGTAACACTGCACCAGTGTGTGTGGCACCATGGTAACACTGCACCAGGTGTGTGTGGCACCATGGTAACACTGCACCAGTGTGTGTGTGGCACCATGGTAACACTGCACCAGGTGTGTGTGGCACCATGGTAACACTGCACCAGTGTGTGTGGCACCATGGTAACACTGCACCAGTGTGTGTGGCACCATGGTAACACTGCACCTGGTGTGTGTGGCACCATGGTAACACTGCACCAGTGTGTGTGGCACCATGGTAACACTGCACAGGTGTGGTGTGGCACCATGGTAACACTGCACCAGGTGTGGGTGGCACCATGGTAACACTGCACCAGTGTGGTGTGGTGGCACCATGGTAACACTGCACCAGGTGTGGTGTGGCACCATGGTAACACTGCACCAGGTGTGGTGTGGCACACTGGTAACACTGCACCAGGTGTGTGTGGCACCATGGTAACACTGCACCTGGTGTGTGTGGCACCATGGTAACACTGCACCAGGTGTGGTGTGGCACCATGGTAACACTGCACCTGGTGGTGTGGCACCATGGTAACACTGCACCAGGTGTGGTGTGACACCATGGTAACACTGCACATGGTGTGTGTGTGGCACCATGGTAACACTGCACCAGGTGTGGTGTGCACCATGTAACACTGCACTGGTGTGTGTGGCACCATGGTAACACTGCACCGGTGTGTGGTGTGCACCATGGTAACACTGCACCTGGTGTGTGTGGCACCATGGTAACACTGCACCAGGTGTGGTGTGGCACCATGGTAACACTGCACCTGTGGTGTGGCACCATGGTAACACTGCACCAGGTGTGTGTGTGGCACCATGGTAACACTGCACCAGGTGTGGGTGGCACCATGGTAACACTGCACCAGGTGTGGTGTGACACCATGGTAACACTGCACCTGGTGTGTGTGTGGCACCATGGTAACACTGCACCAGGTGTGGTGTGACACCATGGTAACACTGCACCTGGTGTGTGTGGCACCATGGTAACACTGCACCAGGTGTGGTGTGGCACCATGGTAACACTACACCAGGTGTGGTGTGGCACCATGGTAACACTGCACCAGGTGTGGGTGTGGCACCATGGTAACACTGCAAGGTGTGTGGTGTGGCACCATGGTAACACTGCACCAGGGTGTTGTGGCACCATGGTAACACTGCACAGGTGGGTGTGGCACCATGGTAACACTGCACCATGTGTGGTGTGGCACCATGGTAACACTGCACCAGGTGTGGTGTGGCACCATGGTAACACTGCACCAGGTGTGGTGTGGCACCATGGTAACACTGCACCAGGTGTGTGTGGCACCATGGTAACACTGCACATGGTGTGGTGTGGCACCATGGTAACACTGCACCAGGTGTGGTGTGGCACCATGGTAACACTGCACCAGGTGTGGTGTGGCACCATGGTAACACTGCACCAGGTGTGGTGTGGCACCATGGTAACACTGCACCAGGTGTGGTGTGGCACCATGGTAACACTGCACCAGGTGTGGTGTGGCACCATGGTAACACTGCACCAGGTGTGGTGTGGCACCATGGTAACACTGCACCTGGTGTGTGTGGCACCATGGTAACACTGCACCAGGTGTGGTGTGGCACCATGGTAACACTGCACCTGGTGTGTGTGGCACCATGGTAACACTGCACCAGGTGTGGTGTGACACCATGGTAACACTGCACCTGGTGTGTGTGTGGCACCATGGTAACACTGCACCAGGTGTGGTGTGACACCATGGTAACACTGCACCTGGTGTGTGTGTGGCACCATGGTAACACTGCACCAGGTGTGGTGTGACACCATGGTAACACTGCACTGGTGTGGTGTGGCACCATGGTAACACTGCACCAGGTGTGTGTGGCACCATGGTAACACTGCACCAGGTGTGGTGTGGCACCATGGTAACACTGCACCAGGTGTGGTGTGGCACCATGGTAACACTGCACCAGGTGTGGTGTGGCACCATGGTAACACTGCACCAGGTGTGGTGTGGCACCATGGTAACACTGCACCAGGTGTGTGTGGCACCATGGTAATACTGCACCATGTGTGGTGTGGCACCATGGTAACACTGCACCAGGTGTGTGTGGCCCATGGTAACACTGCACCAGGTGTGGTGTGGCACCATGGTAACACTGCACAGGTGTGGTGTGGCACCATGGTAACACTGCACCAGGTGTGGTGTGGCACCATGGTAACACTGCACCAGGTGTGTGTGGCACCATGGTAACACTGCACCAGGTGTGGTGTGGCACCATGGTAACACTGCACCAGGTGTGTGTGGCACCATGGTAACACTGCACCAGGTGTGGTGTGGCACCATGGTAACACTGCACCAGGTGTGTGTGGCACCATGGTAACACTGCACCAGGTGTGGTGTGGCACCATGGTAACACTGCACCAGGTGTGTGTGGCACCATGGTAACACTGCACCAGGTGTGGTGTGGCACCATGGTAACACTGCACCTGGTGTGTGTGGCACCATGGTAACACTGCACCAGGTGTGGGTGGCACCATGGTAACACTGCACCTGGTGTGTGTGGCACCATGGTAACACTGCACCATGTGTGGTGTGGCACCATGGTAACACTGCACCTGGTGTGTGTGGCACCATGGTAACACTGCACCAGGGTGGTGTGGCACCATGGTAACACTGCACCAGGTGTGGTGTGGCACCATGGTAACACTGCACCTGGTGTGTGTGTGGCACCATGGTAACACTGCACCAGGTGTGTGTGGCACCATGGTAACACTGCACCTGGTGTGTGGCACCATGGTAACACTGCACCAGGTGTGGTGTGGCACCATGGTAACACTGCACCAGGTGTGGTGTGGCACCATGTAACACTGCACCAGGTTGTGTGGCACCATGGTAACACTGCACCATGTGTGTGGCACCATGGTAACACTGCACCAGGTGTGTGTGGCACCATGGTAACACTGCACCTAGTGTGGTGTGGCACCATGGTAACACTGCACCAGTGTGGTGTGGCACCATGGTAACACTGCACCTTGTGTGGTGGCACCATGGTAACACTGCACCTTGTGTGGTGGCACCATGGTAACACTGCACCTGTGTGTGTGGCACCATGGTAACACTGCACCTAGTGTGTGTGGCACCGTGGTAACACTGCACCTGGTGTGGTGTGGCACCATGGTAACACTGCACCTGGTGTGGTGTGGCACCGTGGTAACACTGCACCAGGTGTGTGTGGCACCATGGTAACACTGCACCTGGTGTGTGTGGCACCATGGTAACACTGCACCTGGTGTGGTGTGGCACCATGGTAACACTGCACCAGGTGTGTGTGGCACCATGGTAACACTGCACCTGGTGTGGTGTGGCACCATGGTAACACTGCACCTGGTGTTGTGTGGCACCGTGGTAACACTGCACCAGGTGTGTGTAGCACCATGGTAACACTGCACCTGGTGTGGTGTGGCACCATGGTAACACTGCACCTAATGTGGTGTGGCACCATGGTAACACTGCACCAGGTGTGTGTGGCACCATGGTAACACTGCACCTGGTGTGGTGTGGCACCATGGTAACACTGCACCAGGTGTGTGTGGCACCATGGTAACACTGCACCTGGTGTGTGTGGCACCATGGTAACACTGCACCAGGTGTGTGTGGCACCATGGTAACACTGCACCAGTTGTGTGTGGCACCATGGTAACATTACACCAGGTGTGTTTGGCACCATGGTAACACTGCACCAGGTGTGTGTGGCACCATGGTAACACTGCACCAGGTGTGTGTGGCACCATGGTAACACTGCACTAGTGTGTGTGGCACCATGGTAACACTGCACGTGTGTGTGTGGCACCATGGTAACACTACACCAGGTGTGTGTGGCACCATGGTAACACTGCACCTTGTGGTGTGGCACCATGGTAACACTACACCAGGTGTGTGTGGCACCATGGTAACACTGCACCTAGTGGTGTGGCTCCATGGTAACACTGTACCAGGTGTGTGTGGCGCCGTGGTAACACTACACCAGGTGTGTGTGGCACCATGGTAACACTGCACCAGGTGTGTGTGGCACCATGGTAACACTACACTGTGTGTGTGTGGCACCATGTTAACACTACACCAGGTGTGTGTGGCACCATGGTAACACTGCACCAGGTGTGTGTGGCACCATGTAACACTGTACCTAGTGTGTGTGGCAGCATGGTAACACTGAACCAGGTGTGGTGTGGCACCATGGTAACACTGCACCAGGTGTGGTGTGGCACCATGTAACACTGCACCTAGTGTGTGTGGCACCATGGTAACACTGCACCAGGTGTGGTGTGGCACCATGGTAACACTGCACCAAGTGTGGTGTGGCACCATGGTAACACTGCACCAGGTGTGGTGTGGCACCATGTAACACTGCACCTGGTGTGTGTGGCATCATGGTAACACTGCACCAGGTGTGTGTGGCACCATGGTAACACTGCATCAGGTGTGGTGTGGCACCATGGTAACACTGCCCAGGTGTGGTGTGGCACCATGTAACACTGCACCAGGTTGTGTGGCACCATGGTAACACTGCACCAGGTGTGTGTGTGGCACCATGGTAACACTGCACCAGGTGTGTGTGGCACCATGGTAACACTGCACCAGGTGTGTGTGGCACCATGGTAACACTGCACCTAGTGGTGTGGCACCATGTAACACTGCACCAGGTGTGTGTGTGGCACCTTGTAACACTGCACGTAGTGTGTGTGGCACCATGGTAACACTGCACCAGGTGTGTGTGGCACCATGGTAACACTGCACCTGGTGTGTGTGGCACCATGGTAACACTGCACCAGGTGTGTGTGGCACCGTGGTAACACTGCACCTGGTGTGTGTGGCACCATGGTAACACTGCACCTGGTGTGTGTGGCACCATGGTAACACTGCACCTGGTGTGTGTGGCACCATGGTAACACTGCACCTGGTGTGTGTGGCACCATGGTAACACTGCACCTGGTGTGTGTGGCACCATGGTAACACTGCACCTTGTGTGTGTGGCACCATGGTAACACTGCACCTGGTGTGTGTGGCACCATGGTAACACTGCACCTGGTGTGTGTGGCACCATGGTAACACTGCACCTGGTGTGTGTGGCACCATGGTAACACTGCACCTGGTGTGTGTGGCACCATGGTAACACTGCACCTGGTGTGTGTGGCACCATGGTAACACTGCACCTGGTGTGTGTGGCACCATGGTAACACTGCACCTAGTGTGGTGTGGCACCATGGTAACACTACACCAGGTGTGTGTGGCACCATGGTAACACTGCACCAGGTGTGTGTGGCACCATGGTAACACTGCACCAGGTGTGTGTGTGGCACCATGGTAACACTGCACCAGGTGTGGTGTGGCACCATGGTAACACTGCACCAGGTGTGGTGTGGCACCATGGTAACACTGCACCAGGTGTGGTGTGGCACCATGGTAACACTGCACCAGGTGTGGTGTGGCACCATGGTAACACTGCACCAGGTGTGTGTGGCACCATGGTAACACTGCACCTAGTGTGTGTGGCACCATGGTAACACTGCACCAGGTGTGTGTGGCACCATGGTAACACTGCACCAGGTGTGTGTGGCACCATGGTAACACTGCACCGGGTGTGTGTGGCACCATGGTAACACTGCACTAGTGTGTGTGGCACCATGGTAACACTGCACCAGGTGTGTGTGGCACCATGGTAACACTGCACCAGGTGTGTGTGGCACCATGGTAACACTGCACCTGGTGTGTGTGGCACCATGGTAACACTGCACCTGGTGTGTGTGGCACCATGGTAACACTGCACCAGGTGTGTGTGGCACCATGGTAACACTGCACCTGGTGTGTGTGGCACCATGGTAACACTGCACCAGGTGTGGTGTGGCACCATGGTAACACTGCACCAGGTGTGGTGTGGCACCATGGTAACACTGCACCAGGTGTGGTGTGGCACCATGGTAACACTGCACCTAGTGTGTGTGGCACCATGGTAACACTGCACTATGTGTGTGTGGCAGCATGGTAACAATTCACCAGGTGTGTGTGGCACCATGGTAACACTGCACCAGGTGTGTGTGGCACCATGGTAACACTGCACCAGGTGTGTGTGGCACCATGGTAACACTGCACCTGGTGTGTGTGGCACCATGGTAACACTGCACCTGGTGTGTGTGGCACCATGGTAACACTGCACCAGGTGTGTGTGGCACCATGGTAACACTGCACCTGGTGTGTGTGGCACCATGGTAACACTGCACCAGGTGTGGTGTGGCACCATGGTAACACTGCACCAGGTGTGGTGTGGCACCATGGTAACACTGCACCAGGTGTGGTGTGGCACCATGGTAACACTGCACCAGTGTGTGTGGCACCATGGTAACACTGCACCATGTGTGTGTGGCAGCATGGCAACACTGCACCAGGTGTGTGTGGCACCATGGTAACACTGCACCAGGTGTGTGTGGCACCATGGTAACACTGCACCAGGTGTGTGTGGCACCATGGTAACACTGCACCTAGTGTGTGTGGCACCATGGTAACACTGCACCAGGTGTGTGTGGCACCATGGTAACACTGCACCAGGTGTGTGTGGCACCATGGTAACACTGCACCAGGTGTGTGTGGCACCATGGTAACACAGCACCTGGTGTGTGTGGCACCATGGTAACACTGCACCTAGTGTGTGTGGCACCATGGTAACACTGCACCAGGTGTGTGTGGCACCATGGTAACACTGCACCAGGTGTGTGTGGCAGCATGGTAACACTGCACCGGGTGTGTGTGGCACAATGGTAACACTGCACCAGTGTGTGTGTGGCACCATGGTAACACTGCACCAGGTGTGTGTGGCACCATGGTAACACTGCACCAGGTGTGTGTGGCACCATGGTAACACTGCACCTGGTGTGTGTGGCACCATGGTAACACTGCACCAGGTGTGTGTGGCACCATGGTAACACTGCACCAGGTGTGTGTGGCACCATGGTAACACTGCACCAGGTGTGGTGTGGCACCATGGTAACACTGCACCTGGTGTGGTGTGGCACCATGGTAACACTGCACCAGGTGTGTGTGTGGCACCATGGTAACACTGCACCTGGTGTGGTGTGGCACCATGGTAACACTGCACCAGGTGTGGTGTGGCACCATGGTAACACTGCACCAGGTGTGTGTGCGGCACCATGGTAACACTGCACCTGTGTGGTGTGCACCATGGTAACACTGCACCAGGTGTGGTGTGGCACCATGGTAACACTGCACCAGGTGTGGTGTGGCACCATGGTAACACTGCACCTGGTGTGTGTGGCACCATGGTAACACTGCACCAGGTGTGGTGTGGCACCATGGTAACACTGCACCTGGTGTGTGTGGCACCATGGTAACACTGCACCTAGTGTGTGGCACATGGTAACACTGCACCTGGTGTGTGTGGCACCATGGTAACACTGCACCTGGTGTGTGTGGCACCATGGTAACACTGCACCTGGTGTGTGTGGCACCATGGTAACACTGCACCTAGTGTGGTGTGGCACCATGGTAACACTGCACTAGGTGGTGTGGCACCATGGTAACACTGCACCTGTGTGTGTGGCACCATGGTAACACTGCACCTGTGTGTGTGGCACCATGGTAACACTGCACTGGTGTGTGTGGCACCATGGTAACACTGCACCTAGTGGTGTGTGGCACCATGGTAACACTGCACCTGGGTGGTGTGGCACCATGGTAACACTGCACCTGGTGTGGTGTGCACCGTGGTAACACTGCACCAGGTGTGTGTGGCACCATGGTAACACTGCACAGGTGTGGTGTGGCACCATGGTAACACTGCACCTGGTGTGGTGTGGCACCATGGTAACACTGCACACAGGTGTGTGTGGCACCATGGTAACACTGCACAGGTGTGGTGTGGCACCATGGTAACACTGCACCTGGTGTGGTGTGGCACCATGGTAACACTGCACCTGGTGTGGTGTGGCACCATGGTAACACTGCACCAGGTGTGTGTGGCACCATGGTAACACTGCACCTGGTTGTTTGTGCACCATGGTAACACTGCACCAGGTGTGTGTGGCACCATGGTAACACACACCAGTTGTGTGTGGCACCATGGTAACACTGCACCAGGTGTGTGTGGCACCATGGTAACACTGCACCAGGTGTGTGTGGCACCATGGTAACACTGCACCAGGTGTGTGTGGCACCATGGTAACACTGCACCAGGGTGTGTGGCACCATGGTAACACTGCACCAGGTGTGTGTGGCACCATGGTAACACTGCACCAGGTGTGGCGGCACCATGGTAACACTGCACCAGGTGTGGTGTGGCACCATGGTAACACTGCACAGGTGTGGTGTGGCACCATGGTAACACTGCACCAGGTGTGTGTGGCACCATGGTAACACTGCACCTGGGTGGTGTGGCACCATGGTAACACTGCACCAGGTGTGGTGTGGCACCATGGAACACTGCACCAGGTGTGGTGTGGCACCATGGTAACACTGCACCAGGTGGTGTTGGCACCATGGTAACACTGCACCTGGTGTGTGTTGCACCATGGTAACACTGCACCAGGTGTGTGTGGCACCATGGTAACACTGCACCTGTGTGTGGCACCATGGTAACACTGCACCAGGTGTGGTGGCACCATGGTAACACTGCACCTTGTGTGTGTGGCACCATGGTAACACTGCACCTTGTGTGTGTGGCACCATGGTAACACTGCACCTGGTGTGTGTGGCACCATGGTAACACTGCACCTGGTGTGGTGTGGCANCACTGCACCAGGTGTGTGTGGCACCATGGTAACACTGCACCTGGTGTGGTGTGGCACCATGGTAACACTGCACTGGTGTTGTGTGGCACCGTGTAACACTGCACACCAGGTGTGTGTAGCACCATGGTAACACTGCACCTGGTGTGGTGTGGCACCATGGTAACACTGCACCTAATGTGGTGTGGCACCATGGTAACACTGCACCAGGTGTGTTAGCACCATGGTAACACTGCACCTGGTGTGGTGTGGCACCGTGGTAGCACTTCACCAGGTGTGTTGTGGCACCATGGTAATACTGCACCTGGTGTGTTTTGCACCGTGGTAACACTACACCAGGTGTGTGTGGCACCGTGGTAACACTACACCAGTTGTGTGTGGCACCATGGTAACACTGCACCAGGTGTGGTGTGGCACCATGGTAACACTGCACCAGGTGGGTGTGGCACCATTGTAACACTGCACCAGGTGTGTGCAGCACCATGGTAACACTGCACCAGTGTGTCGTGTGGCACCAAGGTAACACTGCCCCTGGTGTGGTGTGACTCCGTGTGTAACACTGCACAAGGTGTGTGCGGCACCATGGTAACACTGCACCTGGTGTGGTGTGGCACCATGGTAACACTGCACCAGGTGTGGTGTGGCACCATGGTAACACTGCACCAGGTGTGGTGTGGCTCCATTGTAACACTGCACCAGGTGTGGTGTGGCACCATGGTAACACTGGCACCTGGTGTGTGCGGCACCATAGTAACACTGCACCAGGTGAGTGTGGCACCATGGTACACTGCACCTAGTGTGTGTGACACCATGGTAACACTGCACCAGGTGTGTTGTGTGGCAGCATGGTAACACTGAACCTTGTGTGTGTGGCACCATGGTAACACTGCACCTTGTGTGTGTGGCACCATGGTAACACTGCACCTGGTGTGATGTGGCACCATGGTAACACTGCACCTGGTGTGGTGTAGCACCGTGGTAACACTGCACCTGGTGTGGTGTAGCACCATGGTAACACTGCACCTGGTGTGGTGTGGCACCATGGTAACACTGCACCTGGTGTGGTGTGGCACCATGGTAACACTGCACCAGGTGTGTGTGGCACCATGGTAACACTGCACCTGGTGTGGTGTGGCACCATGGTAACACTGCACCTGGTGTGGTGTGGAACCGTGGTTACACTGCACCAGGTGTGTGTGGCACCATGGTAACACTACACCTGGTGTGGTGTGGCATCATGGTAACACTGCACCTGGCGTGGTGTGGCACCGTGGTAACACTACACCAGGTGTGTGTGGCACCATAGTAACACTGCACCTAGTGTGTGTGGCACCGTGGTAACACTGCACCAGGTGTTGTGTGGCACCATGGTAATACTGCACCTGGTGTGTTTTGCACCGTGGTAACACTACACCAGGTGTGTGTGGCACCGTGGTAACTCTACACCAGATGTGTGTGGCACCATGGTAACACTACACCAGGTGTGTGTGGCACCGTGGTAACACTACACCAGGTGTGTGTGGCACCGTGGTAACACTGCACCAGGTGTGTGTGGCACCATGGTAACACTACACCAGGTGTGTGTGGCACTATGGTAACACTAAACCAGGTGTGTGTGGCACCATGGTAACACTGCACCTAGTGTGTGTGGCACCATGGTAACACTGCACCAGGTGTGTGTTTCACCATGGTATCACTGTACCATATGTGTGTGGCACCATGGTAACACTGCACCAGGTGTGTGTGGCACCATGGTAACACTGCACCAGGTGTGTGTGGCACCATGGTAACACTGCACCAGGTGTGTGTGGCACGATGGTAACACAGCACCAGGTGTGTGTGGCACCATGGTAACACTGCACCAAGTGTGTGTGGCACCATGGTAACACTACACCAGGTGTGTGTGGCACCATGGTAACACTACACCAGGTGTGTGTGGCACCATACTAACACTGCACCAGGTGTGTGTGGCACCATGATAACACTACACTGTGTGTGTGTGGCACCATGGTAACACTACACCAGGTGTGTGTGGCACCATGGTAACACTGCACCAGGTTTATGTGGCACCATGGTAACACTGCACCTAGTGTCTGTGGCACCATGGTAACACTGAACCTAGTGTGTGTGGCACCATGGTAACACTACACCAGGTGTGTGTGGCACCATGGTAACACTGCACCAGGTGTGTGTGGCACCATGGTAACACTACACCAGGTGTGTGTGGCACCATGGTAACACTACACCAGGTGTGTGTGGCACCATGGTAACACTGCACCAGGTGTGTGTGGCACCATGGTAACACTACACCGTGTGTGTGTGGCACCATGGTAACATTACACCAGGTGTGTTTGGCACCATGGTAACACTGCACCAGGTGTGTGTGGCACCATAGTAACACTGCACCAGGTGTGTGTGGCACCATGGTAACACTGCACCTAGTGTGTGTGGCACCATGGTAACACTGCACCGTGTGTGTGTGGCACCATGGTAACACTACACCAGGTGTGTGTGGCACCATGGTAACACTGCACCTAGTGGTGTGGCACCATGGTAACACTACACCAGGTGTGTGTGGCACCATGGTAACACTGCACCTAGTGGCGTGGCTCCATGGTAACACTACACCAGGTGTGTGTGGCGCCGTGGTAACACTACACCTAGTGTGTGTGTGGCACCATGGTAACACTGCACCAGGAGTGTGTGGCACCATGGTAACACAACACTGTGTGTGTGTGGCACCATGTTAACACTACACCAGGTGTGTGTGGCACCATGGTAACACTGCACCAGGTGTGTGTGGCACCATGTAACACTGTACCTAGTGTGTGTGGCAGCATGGTAACACTGAACCAGGTGTGGTGTGGCACCATGTAACACTGCACCAGGTGTGGTGTGGCACCATGTAACACTGCACCTAGTGTGTGTGGCACCATGGTAACACTACACCAGGTGTGGTGTGGCACCATGGTAACACTGCACTAAGTGTGGTGTGGCACCATGGTAACACTGCACCAGGTGTGGTGTGGCACCATGTAACACTGCACCTGGTGTGTGTGGCATCATGGTAACACTGCACCAGGTGTGTGTGGCACCATGGTAACACTGTATCAGGTGTGGTGTGTCACCATGTAACACTGCCCAGGTGTGGTGTGGCACCATGTAACACTGCACCAGGATTGTGTGGCACCATGGTAACACTGCACCTAGTGTGTGTGTGGCACCATGGTAACACTGCACCAGGTGTGTGTGGCACCATGGTAACACTACACCAGGTACTTGTGTGGCATCATGGTAATACTGTACCTAGTGGTGTGGCATCATGTAACACTGCACCAGGTGTGGTGTGGCACCTTGTAACACTGCACGTAGTGTGTGTGGCACCGTGGCAACACTGCACCAGGTGTGTGTGGCACCATGATAACACTGCACCTGGTGTGTGTGGCACCGTGGTAACACTGCACCAGGTGTGTGTGGCACCATGGTAACACTGCACCTGGTGTGTGTGGCACCATGGTAGCACTGCACCTGGTGTGTGTGGCAGCATGGTAACACTGCACCTGGTGTGTGTGGCAGCATGGTAACACTGCACCTGGTGTGTGTGGCACCATGGTAACACTGCACCTGGTGTGTGAGGCACCATGGTCACACTGCACCTGGTGTGTGTGTGGCACCGTGGTAACACTGCACCTGGTGTGTGTGGCACCATGGTAACACTGCACCTGGTGTGTGGGCACCGTGGTAACACTGCACCTGGTGTGTGTGGCACCATGGTAACACTGCACCTGGTGTGTGTGGCACCATGGTAACACTGCACCTAGTGTGTGTGGCACTATGGTAACACTACACTAGGTACTCACCTAGTTGTACTCACCTAGTTGTGCTTGCGGGGGTTGAGCTCTGGCTCTTTGGTCCCGCCTCTCAACCGTCAATCAACAGGTGTACAGTTTCCTGAGCCTAATGGGCTCTATCATATCTACACTTGAAACTGTGTATGGAGTCAGCCTCCACCACATCGCTTCCTAATGCATTCCATTTGTCAACCACTCTGACACTAAAAAAGTTCTTTCTAATATCTCTGTGGCTCATTTGGGCACTCAGCTTCCACCTGTGTCCCCTAGTGCGTGTGCCCCTTGTGTTAAACAGCCTGTCTTTATCAACCCTGTCGATTCCCCTGAGAATCTTGAATGTGGTGATCATGTCCCCCCTAACTCTTCTGTCTTCCAACGAAGTGAGGTTTAATTCCTGCAGTCGCTCCTCGTAGCTCATACCTCTCAGCTCGGGTACTAGTCTGGTGGCAAACCTTTGAACCTTTTCCAGTTTAGTCTTATGCTTGACTAGATAGGGACTCCATGCTGGAGCCGCATACTCCAGGATTGGTCTGACATATGTGGTATATAATGTTCTGAAAGATTCCTTACACAAGTTTCTAAAGGCCGTTCTTATGTTAGCCAACCTGGCATATGCTGCTGATGTTATCCTCTTGATATGAGCTTCAGGGGACAGGTCTGGCGTGATATCAACCCCCAGGTCTTTCTCTCTCTCTGACTCTTGAAGTATTTCATCTCCCAAATGATACCTTGTATCTGGTCTCCTGCTTCCTACCCCTATCTTCATTACATTACATTTGCTTGGGTTAAACTCTAACAGCCATTTGTTCGACCATTCCTGCAGCTTGTCCAGGTCTTCTTGAAGTCTCAAGCTGTCCTCCTCTGTCTTAATCCTTCTCATAATTTTGGCGTCGTCAGCAAACATTGAGAGGAATGAGTCTATACCCTCTGGGAGATCATTTACGTATATCAGAAACAGGATAGGTCCAAGTACAGAGCCCTGTGGGACTCCACTGGTGACTTCACGCCAGTCTGAGGTCTCACCCCTCACTGTAACTCTCTGTTTCCTATTGCTTAGGTACTCCCTTATCCACTGGAGCGCCCTACCTGTTACTCCTGCCTGTTTCTCCAGCTTATGCATCAACCTTTTATGGGGTACTGTGTCAAAGGCTTTCCGACAGTCCAAAAAAATGCAGTCCGCCCACCCTTCTCTTTCTTGCTTAATTCTTGTCACCTGATCGTAGAATTCTATCAATCCTGTAAGGCAAGATTTACCCTCCCTGAACCCATGTTGATGGGTTGTCACGAAGTCTCTTCTCTCCAGATGTGTTACTAGGTTTTTTCTCACAATCTTCTCCATCACCTTGCATGGTATACAAGTTAAGGACACTGGCCTGTAGTTCAGTGCCTCTTGTCTGTCACCCTTTTTGTATATTGGTACTACATTAGCAGTCTTCCATATTTCTGGTAGGTCCCCCGTTTCCAGTGACTTACTATACACTATGGAGAGTGGTAAGCAAAGTGCTCCTGCACACTCTTTCAATACCCATGGCGAGATTCCATCCGGCCCAACAGCTTTTCTCACATCCAGCTCCAATAGGTGCTTTTTGACCTCATCTCTTGTAATTTCGAACCTATCCAAGGTCACCTGGTTTGCTGCCACCTCTCCCAGCGCCGTGATATCTCCCTGTTCTATTGTAAAGACCTCCTGGAACCTTTTGTTGAGTTCTTCACACACCTCTTTGTCATTCTCTGTGTACCTGTCCTCGCCCACCCTAAGTTTAATCACCTGTTCCTTGGTGTGTGTGGCACCATGGTAACACTGCACCAGGTGTGTGTGGCACAATGGTAACACTGCACCAGGTGTGTGTGGCACCATGGTAACACTGCACCAGGTGTGGTGTGGCACCATGGTAACACTGCACCAGGTGTGTGTGGCACCATGGTAACACTGCACCTAGTGTGTGTGGCACCATGGTAACACTGCACCAGGTGTGGTGTGGCACCATGTAACACTGCACCAGGTGTGGTGTGACTCCATGGTAACACTGCACAGGTGTGGGTGCACCATGGTAACACTGCACCTGGTGTGGTGTGGCTCCATGGTAACACTGTACCAGGTGTGGTGTGGTGTGACCATGGTAACACTGCACCAGGTGTGGTGTGGCACCATGGTAACACTGCACCAGGTGTGGTGTGGCACCATGGTAACACTGCACTGGTGTGGTGTGACACCATGGTAACACTGCACCAGGTGTGTGTGGCACCATGGTAACACTGCACCTGGTGTGGTGTGGCACCATGGTAACACTGCACCAGGTGTGTGTGGCACCATGGTAACACTGCACCAGGTGTGGTGTGGCACCATGGTAACACTGCACTGGTGTGGTGTGGCTCCATGGTAACACTGCACCAGGTGTGTGTGGCACCATGGTAACACTGCACCTGGTGTGGTGTGCACCATGGTAACACTGCACCAGGTGTGGTGTGGCACCATGGTAACACTGCACCAGGTGGTGTGGCACCATGGTAACACTGCACCTGGTGTGGTGTGGCACCATGGTAACACTGCACCAGGTGTGTGCGGCACCATGGTAACACTGCACCAGGTGTGGTGTGGCACCATGGTAACACTGCACCTGGTGTGGTGTGACTCCATGGTAACACTGCACCAGGTGTGTGCAGCACCATGGTAACACTGCACCTGGTGTGGTGTGCACCATGGTAACACTGCACCAGGTGTGGTGTGGCACCATGGTAACACTGCACCAGGTGTGGTGTGGCACAATGGTAACACTGCACCTGGTGTGGTGTGATTCCATGGTAACACTGCACCAGGTGTGTGCGGCACCATGGTAACACTGCACCAGGTGTGGTGTGGCACCATGGTAACACTGCACCAGGTGTGGTGTGGCACCATGGTAACACTGCACCTGGTGTGGTGTGACTCCATGGTAACACTGCACCAGGTGTGTGTGGCACCATGGTAACACTGCACCAGGTGTGTGTGGCACCATGGTAACACTGCACCAGGTGTGGTGTGGCACCATGGTAACACTGCACCAGGTGTGGTGTGGCACCATGGTAACACTGCACCAGTTGTGTGTGGCACCATGGTAACACTGCACCAGGTGTGGTGTGGCACCATGGTAACACTGCACCTGGTGTGGTGTGACTCCATGGTAACACTGCACCAGGTGTGTGTGGCACCATGGTAACACTGCACCTGGTGTGGTGTGGCACCATGGTAACACTGCACCAGGTGTGGTGTGGCACCATGGTAACACTGCACCAGGTGTGTGCGGCACCATGGTAACACTGCACCAGGTGTGGTGTGGCACCATGGTAACACTGCACCTGGTGTGGTGTGATTCCATGGTAACACTGCACCAGGTGTGTGCGGCACCATGGTAACACTGCACCAGGCGTGGTGTGGCACAATGGTAACACTGCACCAGTGTGTGTGGCACCATGGTAACACTGCACCAGGTGTGGTGTGGCACCATGGTAACACTGCACCAGGTGTGTGTGGCACCATGGTAACACTGCACCAGGTGTGGTGTGGCACCAGGTAACACTGCACCTGGTGTGGTGTGACTCCATGGTAACACTGCACCAGGTGTGTGTGGCACCATGGTAACACTGCACCTGGTGTGGTGTGGCACCATGGTAACACTGCACCAGGTGTGGTGTGGCACCATGGTAACACTGCACCAGGTGTGGTGTGGCTCCATGGTAACACTGCACCAGGTGTGTGTGGCACCATGGTAACACTGCACCTGGTGTGTGTGGCACCATGGTAACACTGCACCATGTGTGTGTGGCACCATGGTAACACTGCACCTAGTGTGTGGCACCATGGTAACACTGCACCAGGTGTGTGTGGCACCATGGTAACACTGCACCTAGTGTGTGGCACCATGGTAACACTGCACCTAGTGTGGTGTGGCACCATGGTAACACTGCAACTAGTGTGGTGTGGCACCATGGTAACACTGCACCTGGTGTGTGTGGCACCATGGTAACACTGCACCTAGTGTGTGGCACAGTGGTAACACTGCACCAGGTGTGTGTGGCACCATGGTAACACTGCACCTAGTGTGTGTGGCACCATGGTAACACTGCACCAGGTGTGTGTGGCACCATGGTAACACTGCACCTTGTGTGTGTGGCACCATGGTAACACTGCACCTTGTGTGTGTGGCACCATGGTAACACTGCACCTGGTGTGTGTGGCACCATGGTAACACTGCACCTGGTGTGGTGTGGCACCATGGTAACACTGCACCAGGTGTGTGTGGCACCATGGTAACACTGCACCAGGTGTGGTGTGGCACCATGGTAACACTGCACCAGGTGTGGTGTGGCACCATGGTAACACTGCACCAGGTGTGTGTGGCACCATGGTAACACTGCACCAGGTGTGTGTGGCACCATGGTAACACTGCACCAGTGTGTGTGGCACCATGGTAACACTGCACCAGGTGTGTGTGGCACCATGGTAACACTGCACCTGTGTGTGTGGCACCATGGTAACACTGCACCAGGTGTGTGTGGCACCATGGTAACACTGCACCTGGTGTGTGTGGCACCATGGTAACACTGCACCTGGTGTGGTGTGGCACCATGGTAACACTGCACCTGGTGTGTGTGGCACCATGGTAACACTGCACCTGGTGTGTGTGGCACCATGGTAACACTGCACCTGGTGTGGTGTGGCACCATGGTAACACTGCACCAGGTGTGTGTGGCACCATGGTAACACTGCACCTGGTGGTGTGGCACCATGGTAACACTGCACCTGGTGTGGTGTGGCACCATGGTAACACTGCACCAGGTGTGTGTGGCACCATGGTAACACTGCACCTGGTGGTGTGGCACCATGGTAACACTGCACCTGGTGTGGTGTGGCACCATGGTAACACTGCACCAGGTGTGTGTGGCACCATGGTAACACTGCACCTGGTGTGTGTGGCACCATGGTAACTGCACCAGGTGTGTGTGGCACCATGGTAACACTGCACCTAGTGTGTGTGGCACCATGGTAACACTGCACCAGGTGTGTGTGGCACCATGGTAACACTGCACCAGGTGTGGTGTGGCACCATGGTAACACTGCACCTGGTGTGGTGTGGCACCATGGTAACACTGCACCAGGTGTGTGTGGCACCATGGTAACACTGCACCTGGTGTGGTGTGGCACCATGGTAACACTGCACCAGGTGTGTGTGGCACCATGGTAACACTGCACCAGGTGTGTGTGGCACCATGGTAACACTGCACCAGGTGTGGTGTGGCACCATGGTAACACTGCACCTGGTGTGGTGTGGCACCATGGTAACACTGCACCAGGTGTGTGTGGCACCATGGTAACACTGCACAGGTGTGGTGTGGCACCATGGTAACACTGCACCAGGTGTGGTGTGGCACCATGGTAACACTGCACCAGGTGTGGTGTGGCACCATGGTAACACTGCACCTGGTGTGTGTGGCACCATGGTAACACTGCACCAGGTGTGGTGTGGCACCATGGTAACACTGCACCAGGTGTGGTGTGGCACCATGGTAACACTGCACCATGTGTGTGTGGCACCATGGTAACACTGCACCTAGTGTGTGGCACCATGGTAACACTGCACCAGGTGTGTGTGGCACCATGGTAACACTGCACCAGGTGTGTGTGGCACCATGGTAACACTGCACCAGTGTGTGTGGCACCATGGTAACACTGCACCAGTGTGGTGTGGCACCATGGTAACACTGCACCTAGTGTGGTGTGGCACCATGGTAACACTGCACCTGGTGTGGCACCATGGTAACACTGCACCTAGTGTGTGTGGCACATGGTAACACTGCACCTGGTGTGTGTCACCATGGTAACACTGCACCTGGTGTGTGTGGCACCATGGTAACACTGCACCAGTGTGGTGTGGCACCATGGTAACACTGCACCTAGTGTGTGGGTGGCACCATGGTAACACTGCACCTTGTGTGTGTGGCACCATGGTAACACTGCACCTTGTGGTGTGGCACCATGGTAACACTGCACCAGGTGTGTGTGGCACCATGGTAACACTGCACCAGTGTGGTGGCACCATGGTAACACTGCACCTGGTGTGTGTGGCACCATGGTAACACTGCACCTGGTGTGTGTGGCACCATGGTAACACTGCACCATGTGGTGTGGCACCATGGTAACACTGCACCAGGTGTGGTGTGGCACCATGGTAACACTGCACCTGTGTGGTGTGGCACCATGGTAACACTGCACCAGGTGTGTGTGGCACCATGGTAACACTGCACCTGTGTTGTGTGGCACCATGGTAACACTGCACCTGGTGTGTGTGGCACCATGGTAACACTGCACATGGTGTGTGTGGCACCATGGTAACACTGCACCAGGTGTGTGTGGCACCATGGTAACACTGCACCTGGTGTGGTGTGGCACCATGGTAACACTGCACCTAGTGTGTGTGGCACCATGGTAACACTGCACCAGGTGTGTGTGGCACCATGGTAACACTGCACCTGGTGTGTGTGGCACCATGGTAACACTGCACCAGGTGTGTTGTGGCACCATGGTAAACTGCACCTGTGTGTTTGGCACCATGGTAACACTACCAGGTGTGTGTGGCACCATGGTAACACTGCACCAGTTTGTGGTGGCACCATGGTAACACTGCACCAGGTGTGTGTGGCACCATGGTAACACTGCACCAGTGTGGTGTGGCACCATGGTAACACTGCACCAGGTGTGTGTGGCACCATGGTAACACTACACCAGGTGTGTGTGGCACCATGGTAACACTGCACCAGGTGTGTGTGGCACCATGGTAACACTGCACCAGGTGTGTGTGGCACCATGGTAACACTGCACCAGGTGTGTGTGGCACCATGGTAACACTGCACCAGGTGTGGTGTGGCACCATGGTAACACTGCACCAGGTGTGGTGTGGCACCATGTAACACTGCACCAGGTGTGTGTGGCACCATGGTAACACTGCACCAGGTGTGGTGTGGCACCATGGTAACACTGCACCTGGTGTGGTGTGGCACCATGGTAACACTGCACCAGGTGTGTGTGGCACCATGGTAACACTGCACCTGGTGTGGTGTGGCACCATGGTAACACTGCACCAGGTGTGGTGTGGCACCATGGTAACACTGCACCAGTGTGGTGTGGCACCATGGTAACACTGCACCAGGTGTGGTGTGGACCATGGTAACACTGCACCTGGTGTGTGTGGCACCATGGTAACACTGCACCAGGTGTGTGTGGCACCATGGTAACACTGCACCTAGGTGTGGTGGCACCATGGTAACACTGCACCAGGTGTGTGTGGCACCATGGTAACACTGCACCTTGTGTGTGTGGCACCATGGTAACACTGCACCGTGTGTGTGGCACCATGGTAACACTGCACCTGGTGTGTGTGGCACCATGGTAACACTGCACCTGGTGTGGTGTGGCACCATGGTAACACTGCACCTGGTGTGGTGTGGCACCATGGTAACACTGCACCAGGTGTGTGTGGCACCATGGTAACACTGCACCTGGTGTGTGTGGCACCATGGTAACACTGCACCTGGTGTGGTGTGGCACCATGGTAACACTGCACCAGGTGTGTGGCACCATGGTAACACTGCACCTGGTGTGGTGTGGCACCATGGTAACACTGCACCTGGTGTGTGTGGCACCATGGTAACACTGCACCAGGTGTGTGTGGCACCATGGTAACACTGCACCTGGTGTGGTGTGGCACCATGGTAACACTGCACCAGGTGTGTGTGGCACCATGGTAACACTGCACCTAGTGTGTGTGGCACCATGGTAACACTGCACCAGGTGTGTGTGGCACCATGGTAACACTGCACCTGGTGTGTTTGGCACCATGGTAACACTGCACCAGGTGTGTGTGGCACCATGGTAACACTGCACCAGGTGTGTGTGGCACCATGGTAACACTGCACCAGGTGTGTGTGGCACATGGTAACACTGCACCAGGGTGTGTGTGGCACCATGGTAACACTGCACCAGGTGTGTGTGGCACCATGGTAACACTGCACCAGGTGTGTGTGGCACCATGGTAACACTGCACCAGGTGTGTGTGGCACCATGGTAACACTGCACCAGTGTGTGTGGCACCATGGTAACACTGCACCAGGGTGTGTGGCACCATGGTAACACTGCACCAGGTGTGTGTGGCACCATGGTAACACTGCACCAGGTGTGTGTGGCACCATGGTAACACTGCACCATGTGTGTGGCACCATGGTAACACTGCACCAGGTGTGTGTGGCACCATGGTAACACTGCACCAGGTGTGTGTGGCACCATGGTAACACTGCACCAGGTGTGTGTGGCACCATGGTAACACTGCACCAGGTGTGGTGTGGCACCATGGTAACACTGCACCTGGTGTGGTGTGGCACCATGGTAACACTGCACCAGGTGTGTGTGGCACCATGGTAACACTGCACCTGGTGTGTGTGGCACCATGGTAACACTGCACCAGGTGTGGTGTGGCACCATGGTAACACTGCACCAGGTGTGGTGTGGCACCATGGTAACACTGCACAGGTGTGGTGTGGCACCATGGTAACACTGCACCAGGTGTGTGTGGCACCATGGTAACACTGCACCAGGTGTGTGTGGCACCATGGTAACACTGCACCTAGGTGTGTGTGGCACCATGGTAACACTGCACCAGGTGTGTGTGGCACCATGGTAACACTGCACCTGTGTGTGTGGCACCATGGTAACACTGCACCGTGTGTGTGTGGCACCATGGTAACACTGCACCTGTGTGTGTGGCACCATGGTAACACTGCACCAGGTGTGGTGTGGCACCATGGTAACACTGCACCTGGTGTGGTGTGGCACCATGGTAACACTGCACCTGGTGTGTGTGGCACCATGGTAACACTGCACCTGGGTGGTGTGGCACCATGGTAACACTGCACCTGGTGTGTGTGGCACCATGGTAACACTGCACCAGGTGTGTGTGGCACCATGGTAACACTGCACCTGGTGTGGTGTGGCACCATGGTAACACTGCACCTGGTGTGGTGTGGCACCATGGTAACACTGCACCAGTGTGTGTGGCACCATGGTAACACTGCACCTGGTGTGGTGTGGCACCATGGTAACACTGCACCAGGTGTGTGTGGCACCATGGTAACACTGCACCTGGTGTGTGTGGCACCATGGTAACACTGCACAGGTGTGTGTGGCACCATGGTAACACTGCACCATGTTGTGGTGGCACCATGGTAACACTGCACCAGGTGTGGTGGCACCATGGTAACACTGCACCGGTGTGTGTGGCACCATGGTAACACTGCACCAGGTGTGGTGGCACCATGGTAACACTGCACCAGGTGTGTGTGGCACCATGGTAACACTGCACCAGGTGGTGTGGCACCATGGTAACACTGCACCAGGTGTGTGTGGCACCATGGTAACACTGCACCAGGTGTGGTGTGGCACCATGGTAACACTGCACCAGGTGTGGTGTGGCACCATGGTAACACTGCACCAGGTGTGTGTGGCACCATGGTAACACTGCACCAGGTGTGGTGTGGCACCATGGTAACACTGCACCTGGTGTGTGTGTGGCACCATGGTAACACTGCACAAGGTGTGTGTGGCACCATGGTAACACTGCACCTGGTGTGGTGTGGCACCATGGTAACACTGCACCAGGTGTGTGTGGCACCATGGTAACACTGCACCAGGTGTGGTGTGGCACCATGGTAACACTGCACCAGGGTGGTGTGGCACCATGGTAACACTGCACCAGGTGTGTGTGGCACCATGGTAACACTGCACAGGTGTGTGTGGCACCATGGTAACACTGCACTAGTGGTGTGGCACCATGGTAACACTGCACCAGGTGTGTGTGGCACCATGGTAACACTGCACCTGTGTGTGTGGCACCATGGTAACACTGCACAGTGGTGTGTGGCACCATGGTAACACTGCACCTGGTGTGTGTGGCACCATGGTAACACTGCACCTGGTGTGGTGTGGCACCATGGTAACACTGCACAGGTGTGGTGTGGCACCATGGTAACACTGCACCAGGTGTGTGGCACCATGGTAACACTGCACCTGGTGTGGTGTGGCACCATGGTAACACTGCACCTGGTGTGGTGTGGCACCATGGTAACACTGCACCAGGGTGTGGCACCATGGTAACACTGCACCTGGTGTGGTGTGGCACCATGGTAACACTGCACCTGGTGTGGTGTGGCACCATGGTAACACTGCACCAGGTGTGTGTGGCACCATGGTAACACTGCACCTGGTGTGGTGTGGCACCATGGTAACACTGCACCAGGTGTGTGTGGCACCATGGTAACACCACCTAGTGTGTGTGGCACCATGGTAACACTGCACAGGTGTTGTGTGGCACCATGGTAACACTGCACCTGGTGTGTTTTGCACATGGTAACACTGCACCAGGTGTGTGTGGCACATGGTACACAACACCAGGTGTGTGTGGCACCATGGACACTGCACCAGGTGTGTGTGGCACATGGTAACACTGCACCAGGTGTGTGTGGCACCATGGTAACACTGCACCAGGGTGTGTGGCACCATGGTAACACTGCACAGGTGTGTGTGGCACCATGGTAACACTGCACCAGGTGTGTGTGGCACCATGGTAACACTGCACCTAGTGTGTGTGGCACCATGGTAACACTGCACCAGGTGTGTGTGGCACCATGGTAACACTGCACCAGGTGTGTGTGGCACCATGGTAACACTGCACCAGGTGTGTGTGGCACCATGGTAACACTGCACCATATGTGTGTGGCACCATGGTAACACTGCACCAGGGTGTGTGGCACAATGGTAACACTGCACCAGGTGTGGGTGGCACCATGGTAACACTGCACCAGGTGTGTGTGGCACCATGGTAACACTGCACCAGGTGTGGTGTGGCACCATGGTAACACTGCACCTGGTGTGGTGTGTGACACCATGGTAACACTGCACAGGTGTGTGTGGCACCATGGTAACACTGCACCTGGTGTGGTGTGGCACCATGGTAACACTGCACCAGGTGTGGTGTGGCACCATGGTAACACTGCACCAGGTGTGGTGTGGCACCATGTAACACTGCACCTGTGTGGTGTGGCACCATGGTAACACTGCACCTGGTGGTGTGGCACCATGGTAACACTGCACCAGGTGTGTGTGGCACCATGGTAACACTGCACCNGCACCTGGTGTGATGTGACTCCATGGTAACACTGTACCAGGTGGTGTGTGGGCACCATGGTAACACTGCACCGGTGTGGTGTGGCACCATGGTAACACTGTACCATATGTGGTGTGGCTCCATGCTAACACTGCACTTGGTGTGGTATGACTCCATGGTAACACTGCCCCAGGTGTGTGCGGCACCATGGTAACACTGCACCAGATGTGGTGTGGCACCATGGTAACACTGCACCAGGTGTGTGCGGCACCATGGTAACATTGCACCAGGTGTGGTGTGGCACCATGGTAACACTGCACCTGGTGTGGTGTGACGCCATGGTAACACTGCACCAGGTGTGTGCAGCACCATGGTAACACTGCACCTGGTGTGGTGATGCACCATGGTAACACTGCACCAGGTGTGGTGTGGCACCATTGTAACACTGCACCAGGTGTGGTGTGGCACAATGGTAACACTGCACCTGGTGTGGTGTGATTCCATGGTAACACTGCACCAGGTGTGTGCGGCACCATGGTAACATTGCACCAGGTGTGGTGTGGCACCATGGTAACACTGCACCTGGTGTGGTGTGACTCCATGGTAACACTGCACCAGGTGTGTGCAGCACCATGGTAACACTGCACCTGGTGTGGTGATGCACCATGGTAACACTGCACCAGGTGTGGTGTGGCACCATTGTAACACTGCACCAGGTGTGGTGTGGCACAATGGTAACACTGCACCTGGTGTGGTGTGATTCCATGGTAACACTGCACGTGGTGTGGTGTGACTCCATGGTAACACTGCACCTGGTGTGGTGTGACTCCATAGTAACACTGTACCAGGTGTGGTGTGGTGTGACTCCATGGTAACACTGCACCAGGCGTGGTGTGGCACCATGGTAACAGTGCACCAGGTGTGGTGTGGCCCCATGGTAACACTGTACCAGGTGTGGTGTGACTCCATGGTAACACTGCACCTGGTGTGGTGTGGCTCCATGGTAACACAGCACCTGGTGTGGTGTGGCTCCATGGTAACACTGCACCAGGTGTGGCATGACTCCATGCTAACACTGCACCTGGTGTGATGTGACTCCATGGTAACACTGTACCAGGTGTGGTGTGGTGTGGCACCATGGTAACACTTCACCAGGTGTGGTGTGGCACCATGGTAACACTGTACCATATGTGGTGTGGCTCCATGCTAACACTGCACTTGGTGTGGTGTGACTCCATGGTAACACTGCACCAGGTGTGTGCGGCACCATGGTAACACTGCACCAGATGTGGTGTGGCACCATGGTAACACTGCACCAGGTGTGTGCGGCACCATGGTAACATTGCACCAGGTGTGGTGTGGCACCATGGTAACACTGCACCTGGTGTGGTGTGACTCCATGGTAACACTGCACCAGGTGTGTGCAGCACCATGGTAACACTGCACCTGGTGTGGTGATGCACCATGGTAACACTGCACCAGGTGTGGTGTGGCACCATTGTAACACTGCACCAGGTGTGGTGTGGCACAATGGTAACACTGCACCTGGTGTGGTGTGATTCCATGGTAACACTGCACCAGGTGTGTGCGGCACCATGGTAACACTGCACCAGGCGTGGTGTGGCACCATGGTAACACTGCACCAGGTGTGGTGTGGCACCATGGTAACACTGCACCTGGTGTGGTGTGACTCCATGGTAACACTGCACCAGGTGTGTGCGGCACCATGGTAATACTGCACCAGGTGTGTGCTTCACCATGGTAACACTGCACCAGGCGTGGTGTGGCACCATGGTAACACTGCACCAGATGTGGTGTGGCACCATGGTAACACTGCACCAGTTGTGTGCGGCACCATGGTAACACTGCACCAGGTGTGGTGTGGCACCATGGTAACACTGCACCTGGTGTGGTGTGACTCCATGGTAACACTGCTCCAGGTGTGTGCGGCACCATAGTAACACTGCACCTGGTGTGGTGTGGCACCATGGTAACACTGCACCAGGTGTGGTGTGGCACCATGGTAACACTGCACCAGGTGTGTGCGGCACCATGGTAACACTGCACCAGGTGTGGTGTGGCACCATGGTAACACTGCACCTGGTGTGGTGTGATTCCATGGTAACACTGCACCAGGTGTGTGCGGCACCATGGTAACACTGCACCAGGCGTGGTGTGGCACAATGGTAACACTGCACCAGGTGTAGTGTGGCACCATGGTAACACTGCACCAGGTGTGGTGTGGCACCATGGTAACACTGCACCAGGTGTGTGCGGCACCATGGTAACACTGCACCAGGTGTGGTGTGGCACCAAGGTAACACTGCACCTGGTGTGGTGTGACTCCATAGTAACACTGCACAAGGTGTGTGCGGCACTATGGTAACACTGCATCTGGTGTGGTGTGGCACCATGGTAACACTGCACCAGGTGTGGTGTGGCACCATGGTAACACTGCACCAGATGTGGTGTGGCTCCATGGTAACACTGCACCAGGTGTGGTGTGGCACCATGGTAACACTGCACCTGGTGTGTGTGGCACCATGGTAACACCGCACCATGTGTGTGTGGCACCATGGTAACACTGCACCTAGTGTGTGGCACCATGGTAACACTGCACCAGGTGTGTGTGGCACCATGGTAACACTGCACCTAGTGTGTGGCACCGTGGTAACACTGCACCTAGTGTGGTGTGGCACCATGGTAACACTGCAACTAGTGTGGTGTGGCACCATGGTAACACTGCACCTGGTGTGTGTGGCACCATGGTAACACTGCACCTAGTGTGTGGCACAGTGGTAACACTGCACCAGGTGAGTGTGGCACCATGGTAACACTGCACCTAGTGTGTGTGACACCATGGTAACACTGCACCAGGTGTGTGTGGCAGCATGGTAACACTGAACCTTGTGTGTGTGGCACCATGGTAACACTGCACCTTGTGTGTGTGGCACCATGGTAACACTGCACCTGGTGTGATGTGGCACCATGGTAACACTGCACCTGGTGTGGTGTGGCACCATGGTAACACTGCACCAGGTGTGTGTGTGGCACCATGGTAACACTGCATCAGGTGTGGTATGGCACCATGGTAACACTGCCTCAGGTGTGGTGTGGCACCATGTAACACTGCACCAGGATTGTGTGGCACCATGGTAACACTGCACCTAGTGTGTGTGTGGCACCATGGTAACACTGCACCAGGTGTGTGTGGCACCATGGTAACACTACACCAGGTACTTGTGTGGCATCATGGTAATACTGTACCTAGTTGTGTGGCATCATGTAACTCTGCACCAGGTGTGGTGTGGCACCTTGTAACACAGCACGTAGTGTGTGTGGCACCGTGGCAACACTGTACCAGGTGTGTGTGGCACCATGGTAACACTGCACCTGGTGTGTGTGGCACCGTGGTAACACTGCACCAGGTGTGTGTGGCACCGTGGTAACACTGCACCTGGTGTGTGTGGCACCATGGTAACACTGCACCTGGTGTGTGTGGCACCATGGTAACACTGCACCTGGTGTGTGTGGCACCATGGTAACACTGCACCTGGTGTGTGTGGCACCATGGTAACACTGCATCTGGTGTGTGTGGCACCATGGTACCACTGCACCTGGTGTGTGTGGCACCATGGTAACACTGCACCTGGTGTGTGTGGCACCATGGTAACACTGCACCTGGTGTGTGTGGCACCATGGTAACACTGCACCTGGTGTGTGTGGCACCATGGTAACACTGTACCAGGTGTGGTGTGAAATCATGGTAACACTGCACCTGGTGTGGTGTGACTCCATGGTAACACTGTAACAGGTGTGGTGTGGCACTATGGTAACACTGCACCTGGTGTGGTGTGGCTCCATGGTAACATTGCACCTGGTGTGGTGTGGTTCCATGGTAACACTGCACATGGTGTGGTGTGACTCCATGGTAACACTGCACCTGGTGTGGTGTGACTCCATGGTAACACTGCACCTGGTGTGGTGTAGCTCCATGGTAACACTGCACATGGTGTGGTGTGGCACCATGGTAACACTACACCTGGTGTGGTGTGACTCCATGGTAACACTGCACCTGGTGTGGTGTGACTCAATGGTAACACTGCACCTGGTGTGGTGTGACTCCATGGTAACACTGTAGCTGGTGTATTGTGACTCCATGGTAACACTGTACCTAGTGTGGTGCAACTCCATGGTAACACTCCACCTGGTGTGGTGTGGCTCCATGGTAACACTGTACCTGGTGTGGTGTGACTCCATGGTAACACTGTACCAGGTGTGGTGTGGCTCCATGGTAACACTGCACATGGTATGGTGTGGCACCATGGTAACACTGTACCAAGTGTGGTGTGGCTCCATGCTAACACTGCAAATGGCATGGTGTGACTTCATGGTAACACTGCACCTGGTGTGGTGTGACTCCATGGTAACACTGCACTTGGTGTGGTGTGACTCCATAGTAACACTGCACCTAGTGTGTGTGGCACCATGGTAACACTGCACCAGGTGTTGTGTGACACCATGGTAACACTGCACCTGGTGTGGTGTGACTCCATGGTAACACTGCACCTAGTGTGTGTGGCACCATGTTAACACTGCACCAGGTCTTGTGTGACTCCATGGTAACACTGCACCTGGTGTGGTGTGACTCCATGGTAACACTGCACCTGGTGTGGTGTGGCACCATGGTAACACTGCACCTAGTGTGTGTGGCACCATGGTAACACTGCACCAGGTGTTGTGTGACTCCATGGTAACACTGCACCTGGTGTGGTGTGACTCCATGGTAACACTGCACCTGGTGTGGTGTGGCACCATGGTAACACTGCACCTAGTGTGTGTGGCACCATGGTAACACTGCACCAGGTGTTGTGTGACTCCATGGTAACACTGCACCTGGTGTGGTGTGGCACCATGGTAACACTGCACCTAGTGTGTGTGGCACCATGGTAACACTGTACCAGGTGTGGTGTGGCACCATGGTAACACTGCACCAGGTGTGGTGTGACTTCATGGTAACACTGCACCTGGTGTGGTGTGACTCCATGGTAACTCTGCACCTGGTGTGGTGTGACTCCATGGTAACACTGTACCAGGTGTGGTGTGGTGTGACTCCATGGTAACACTGCACCAGGCGTGGTGTGGCACCATGGTAACACTGCACCAGGTGTGGTGTGGCCCCATGGTAACACTGTACCAGGTGTTGTGTGACTCCATGGTAACACTGCACCTGGTGTGGTGTGGCTCCATGGTAACACTGCACCTGGTGTGGTGTGGCTCCATGGTAACACTGCACCAGGTGTGGCGTGACTCCATGCTAACACTGCACCTGGTGTGGTTTGACTCCATGGTAACACTGTACCAGGTGTGGTGTGGTGTGGCACCATGGTAACACTTCTCCAGGTGTGGTGTGGCACCATGGTAATACTGTACCAGGTGTGGTGTGGCTCCATGCTAACACTGCACTTGGTGTGGTGTGACCCCATGGTAACACTGCACCAGGTGTGTGCGGCACCATGATAACACTGCACCAGGTGTGGTGTGGCACCATGGTAACACTGCACCAGGTGTGTGCGGCACCATGGTAACACTGCACCAGGTGTGGTGTGGCACCATGGTAACACTGCACCTGGTGTGGTGTGACTCCATGATAACACTGCACCAGGTGTGTGGGGCACCATGGTATCACTGCACCTGGTGTGGTGATGCACCATGGTAACACTGCACCTGGTGTGGTGTGACTCCATGGTAACACTGAACCTAGTGTATGTGGCACCATGTTAACACTGCACCAGGTCTTGTGTGACTCCATGGTAACACTGCACCTGGTGTGGTGTGGACTCATGGTAACACTGCACCTGGTGTGGTGTGGCACCATGGTAACACTGCACCTAGTGTGTGTGGCACCATGGTAACACTGCACCAGGTGTTGTGTGACTCCATGGTAACACTGCACCTGATGTGGTGTGACTCCATGGTAACACTGCACCTGGTGTGGTGTGGCACCATGGTAACACTGCACCTAGTGTGTGTGGCACCATGGTAACACTGCACCAGGTGTTGTGTGACTCCATGGTAACACTGCACCTGTGTGGTGGTGACTCCATGGTAACACTGCACCAGGTGTGGTGTGGCACCATGGTAACACTGCACCAGGTGTTGGTGACTCCATGGTACACTGCACCTGGTGTGTGTGGCTCCATGGTAACACTGCACCTGGTGTGGTGTGGCTCCATGGTAACACTGCACCAGTGTGGTGTGGTGTGACTCCATGGTAACACTGCACCAGGTGTGGTGTGGCACCATGGTAACACTGCACCAGGTGTGTGCGGCACCATGGTAACACTGCACCAGGTGTGGTGTGGCACCATGGTAACACTGCACCTGGTGTGGTGTGACTCCATGATAACACTGCACCAGGTGTGTG